>JAJOZX010005156.1:0-7500 GCA_023014485.1 Bathynomus jamesi
CGACTGAAGGTGCGGCGAAGTACAGATGGTGACCCTCCTCCTACTTGGAGGGGGCTCAGTCTCCTGTGGAAGTTGCCCCCGTTAGTGAGGGGCTCTTCAACTCCCGACAAGCCTTGGCTGTTCGGAAACGGGTCGTGCTAGGGGGCGGTCAGAATAGGGAAGGCTCCCTCCGTGCAATGCTTTTTAATGCTAGGTCAATTAGGAACAAGTTTCGCGAGCTACGGGCGCTCTTAGCATCAGAATACCAGGATATCGTTGCTATCACCGAGTCCTGGATTCATACTGATCGTAGGGACTACGTTGGGGAGTTCGAAATTCCCGGGTATAGAATGTTTCGCAAAGACCGCACCCGTGGGGAGGGGGTGGGTACTAATATACGTCAGAGACACGTTGAGTCCGGTTGACTGCCAGTTCCGGTCGGAACGGGAGCTGCTTGGCGTCGATCTGAACGTGGGAGGGACGAACTATAGGTTAATCTTGGTGTACAGACCTCCGCATCTCCTCCTCGAGGAGGATACAGCCCTGTACACCGAACTCAGTAGCCTGCTAGGGATAGGGTGTGTGTAGTTTTAGGAGACTTCAACTGTCGCGGCATAAAGTGGGAAAACAGGACTGCCGATGCTGAAGGGAGGAGGCTAGTTGACTTTGCTGATGAGAACTTCCTCACTCAGTGGGTCAACGAGCCTACACGAGGCGAAAGCGTTCTAGACTTAGTATTCACGACCGAAGACAACCTCGTCACTGGCCTCAACCGTTGACGAATCGTTGGGCGGGAGTGATCACGGTATTATTAGGTTCCGTGTGTGCGTCCCTCGGGTGAAGCGTAGTAACTCGAGAGGCAGTAAGCTCGATCTCCGGCGGGCGAACTTTGTTAGGCTCAGGGATAGCGTAGCAGAGATGGGTTAGGTTGGCGGCGATGTTGAGGAGTGTGGAGTGCATTCCGGGATGAGTTTATGGTGCTGCAGTCTGCTGCCATACCCTCAAAACTGGTCACCCCTGCTTCAACGCAGCCTAAGTGGTTCAATCGTGGCATCGCTTCGGCTATCCGAAATAGGAAAGTAGTGTATAGGAGGGCGAAGGCCAATCGTTCCCACGAGAACACTGAAGCGTATGTCCGCCTGTGTAGGGAAGTGAAGGCGAAGGTTAGGCTAGCGAAACGTAACGAAGAACTACGGTGGCAAGCCTCTGCAGAGGAACCCTAAGGAGTTCTTCAGTTATGTTAATAGTAGAAAGCCTATTAGAAGCATGATAGGTCCTTTAAGGACGGAAGCGGCGTTCTGCGGACCTCCGACGCGGACATCGCTAAGGTGCTTAATGAGTACTTTGCGGGAGTGTTCACCAGGGAGGATACCCGCGTCATCCCCGAGCCAGCTGTGAGCACGAAGGTGCTGACCTGGATAGTGTTAGATGTACCGCGACAGTCGTTGCTCATAGAATAGACAAACTGAGCGCGTTTAAGGCTCCTGGGCCAGACAGTTTCTCTCCCAGTGTTTTGCGAGAAGTGCGCGACCAGGTGGCTCCCCACCTGGCTACATCTTCAACAAATCGTTGGAGATGGGCCAGGTGCCTGGTGACTGGAGAGAGGCCAACGTGACCCCTATCTTTAAGAAAGGGGATCACGAAAGTCCAGGAACTATCGTCCTATTAGTCTCACTTCAGTTGTAGGTAAATTATTAGAAAGGATAATAGCTGATAGAATCGTTGACCATTTGGATTCCTACAAGCTGCTTGGGGACTCCCAACATGGGTTTAGACGGCATAGGTCGTGTCTCACCAACTTGCTCGAGTTTTTCCACGTCATGTTGAGTGAGTACGATAAGAGTAGGGCGATTGATATACTTTATCTCGACTTTCAGAAAGCCTTTGATAAGGTACCTCACCGCCGGCTAATGGCGAAAGTGCGCGCGCTGGGTATCGGTGGGGAAATAGGTAGGTGGATTGAAAACTGGCTAAGGAATAGGCGGCAGAGGTGGTAATTAAAGGGGCTAGTTCGGGTTGGGCCTCGGTCACTAGTGGGGTTCCTCAGGGTTCCGTTTTGGGGCCACTGTTGTTTACCATTTACATAAATGATATCGACGGTGGCATCGTCAGTCGGATCGCCAAATTCGCTGATGACACCAAGCTTGGGGCCAATGTTGGGACGCCCGAAGCGATCGAGGAACTGCGTGCGGACCTAGGTAGGATAGGAGTGGTCCGAAAAATGGCAAATGCCGTTTAACTTGGGTAAATGCAAAGTGATGCACATTGGCTACGCCAATCCCAAGTCGGACTACTCGATGTTGGGCAGTAATATCGAGGTGACTGATTTAGAAAAGGACTTGGGTGTGCTAATTAGCAGCGACCTTAAGTTTACGAAACAGTGTGTAGAGATGGAAAAGAAAGCCCAGAAACTATTGGGTTATATCAGGAGGCAATTTCAGTTTCGGAACAAGGAGATTGTGCTCTCACTGTACAATTCCCTTGTTCGGCCGTACCTGGAGTATGCTGTGCAGTTCTGGTCGCCCACCCTCAGGAAAGATATTGAGAGGCTGGAGCGAGTGCAGGCGAGGGCCACAAGTTGATCCCTTCCGTTAGGCATATGGGCTACAATCGACGGTTACGCGCCCTGAACTTGTTTTCGCTTGAAACTCGGAGGCTGCGCGGTCAACTGATCGAGGTTTTCAAGCTCTTACGAGGGTTCAACGATGTCGATTTTAGAAGTATGTTTAGTTTAAATGATAACCCAACTCGCAACAATGGTTGGAAGTTGGATTTGAAACGGTTTTAGGACTAGTGTGTGTGGGAATTACGTTACGTATAGATCTGTGACACATGGAACAGGTTACCTTCGGAAGTTGTGAACAGTTCCTCTGTGGATCAGTTCAAGAAAAGGTTAGACGAAATCTTGCACACTATTTGAGTGTGTAAAGACATTTAGGACCTCAGTCTGCGGAAATTTCTTTTCCTGTAAAATAGTTGATATCTGGAACCAACTTCCCTCAGAGGATGTTTCCAGTCAAAGTGTAATCTGTTTAAAATAGGCTAGACAAAGTACAGAACACACTCATAGTTTAAGATTAAAACCTCAGAAAACTCTGCAGGAGTTCGCTTGCTCGGTGTCTCAGTGAGCAAGCTAAATATAGAGCTATTTATATATTCTCCCTTTCCTGTAAATTTCCTTGGCTACTTTTCCAGGTCAAGGTATTTTTTTCAACCTTTTTCCGTACCTGCCTCTGGCAGGGAGGGAGCGGAGGGTGGGGAGAAGCCTTCTACTTTTCTATCCAGTTTTCTACTACTACTGCTAGCATAGTTTGAAAGACAAAATTTTCCCTGGCACCCGTTGCCATTGTACCTCCTCGGTATGGGCCGCAAGGCCTTTTGAGGTACTTCTTTTCCTTGTAACTCCTTGTAACTCTCTCTCTCCCTCTCTCTCTCTCCCTCTCTCTCTCCCTCTCTCTCTCTCCCTCTCTCTCCCTCTCTCTCCCTCTCTCCCCTCTCTCTCCCTCTCTCTCCCTCTCTCTCTCCCTCTCTCTCTCCTCTCTCTCTCCCTCTCTCTCTCCCTCTCTCTCCCTCTCTCCCCTCTCTCTCCCCTCTCTCTCCCTCTCTCTCTCCCTCTCTCTCTCCCTCTCTCTCTCCCTCTCTCTCTCCCTCTCTCTCTCCCTCTCTCTCTCCCTCTCTCTCTCCCTCTCTCTCCCTCTCTCTCTCCCTCTCTCTCTCCCTCTCTCTCTCCCTCTCTCTCTCCCTCTCTCTCTCCCTCTCTCCCTCTCTCTCTCCTCTCTCTCTCTCCCTCTCTCTCCCTCTCTCCTCCCTCTCTCTCCCTCTCTCTCCCTCTCTCTCCCTCTCTCCTCCCTCTCTCCCAGGCTAGCGTAAAGTCTTGGGCGTAGACTCTGGGTCTGGTGGGATATCCCTTGAACACTGGATTCTAAGAGTCTGGCCGCTTGTGAGTGACTAGTAAGACTTAGTAAGGGGCTGCATCTCTCTGTCGCTCCTGGCGGAAAATACGTGATGCTTGCGTCGCGAGTGTTTTTCAGTTGGTAGCTGCGACACGTTTGGGATTGTCCGGCCCTGGGGAGACCTTTGGTCGGTGCGGGAGCAGCCAGAGGTGTAGTCTTCTGGAAGTGATGAACGTCATTTGCAAGTAGGTGGATGCGTCTACGCGCGGGATGAATTCACCCCCCCCCCCTTTTTCATATACTGGTCAGAACGTTTTTTATAGTTTTCATTGCTAAGAGAGAAAATATGGCAGGGCCAACTAAATTGAAAGCAGAATGCTTTAAATGTAAAGTTAATCATTGGTGCGTTGACTTCCCTGAAGGTAGTATCAGCGATATCACATCCCTTAGTGTATGTTTGTTTTGTAAACTTAGAGACAACCACGAAAAGGAAGTTAAAGAGCTAAAGGAATTAGTAAAAACGCTTGAAGCTAGGGGCGTCGCACTGGAAATCCAACCCAGTAGACAAGATCAAACTTAAAACACACCAGCAGATTTAAACTGTAAGATTAAGCATCTAGAACAAAGCGTGGCACGCTTGGAAAACACGGTGACTATTCAGGAAAATAGAATGGAGGAACAAGAATTCAAATTGGTAAAAAATAAAAGACCCTCCAAACCAAAACCAAAACATAAGGATTTGGAACCCATTACCATCAAAAATAAGTTTCACTTACTTGCTGATGAGGAGGATGAATCCTTTTTAATTGGGGATTCTATGGTAAGGAATCAAGGGGACTTTTTCGGAGCAAGACGGGCGACCAAGCGAAAGCTCCGATGTTTTCCGGGTGCCAAGAGCCAGATAATTAATAAGGAATTAGGCAAAATTAATATCAAGAATAAGAGTTGCCCTATCATTGTCCATGTTGGTGGCAATGACGTTTTTCTGGGAGGGAGAGGAGGGCAGACAGAGCCCATTATAAAAGAATTTAAGAAACTAACTGACAAGGTTAGGGATAGGACAGACATGGGTATGGTCGTAGGAATTCTCCCTCGAATGCGTGCTAGTGACTATACTCTAAGTAAAGTCATTAGCATAAATAAAAGAGTTAAACGCATGTGTGATGAAAAAGGCCTAAAGTTTGTCGATTTTTGGCCTACATTCTACGGAAATGGGGAATACTTTGGTTCGGACGGGATACATTTTAACCAGAAGGGGAAAAAGAAGTATGGTGATTTACTGAACATTAATTTGTATAATCTTTTTAAACTAGGACCCCCCAAACCAGCAATTGATCCTGCTCCCCAAACAGTTAAACCTACTCCCCCAGCAGTTAGTCCCCCTCCCCCAGCAGTTAGTCCCCCTCCCCCAGCAGTTAGTCCCCCTCCCCCAGCAGTTAGTCCCCCTCCCCCAGCAGTTAGTCCCCTCCCCCAGTAGTTAGTCCCCTCCAACAGCAGGTAGTGACTCTCCTTCACGTTGGAGGGGGCTCAGGCTCCTGCGGAGATTGTCCCCTCGTTAGTGAGGGGCTCTTCAACTCCCGACAGCCCTGGCTGTTCGGGAAACGGGTCGTGCTAGGGGGCGGTCAGAATAGGGGAGGCTCCCTCCGTGCAATGCTTTTTAATGCTAGGTCGATCAGGAACAAGTTTGGCGAGCTACGGGCGCTCTTAGCATCAGAATACCAGGATATCGTTGCTATCACCGAGTCCTGGATTCATACTGATCGTAGGGACTACGTTGGGGAGTTCGAAATTCCCGGGTATAGAATGTTTCGCAAAGACCGCACCCGTGGGGAGGGGGGTGGGGTACTAATATACGTCAGAGACACGTTGAGTCCGGTTGACTGCCAGTTCCGGTCGGAACGGGAGCTGCTTGGCGTCGATCTGAACGTGGGAGGGACGAACTATAGGTTAATCTTGGTGTACAGACCTCCGCATCTCCTCCTCGAGGAGGATACAGCCCTGTACACCGAACTCAGTAGCCTGCTAGGGGATAGGGTGTGTGTAGTTTTAGGAGACTTCAACTGTCGCGGCATAAAGTGGGAAAACAGGACTGCCGATGCTGAAGGGAGGAGGCTAGTTGACTTTGCTGATGAGAACTTCCTCACTCAGTGGGTCAACGAGCCTACACGAGGCGAAAGCGTTCTAGACTTAGTATTCACGACCGAAGACAACCTCGTCACTGGCCTCACCGTTGACGAATCATTGGGCGGGAGTGATCACGGTCTTATTAGGTTCCGTGTGTGCGTCCCTCGGGTGAAGCGTAGTAACTCGAGAGGCAGTAAGCTCGATCTCCGGCGGGCGAACTTTGTTAGCCTCAGGGATAGCGTAGGAGAGATGGGGTTAGAGGTTGGCGGCGATGTTGAGGGAGTGTGGAGTGCATTCCGGGACGAGTTTATGGTGCTGCAGTCTGCTGCCATACCCTCAAAACCGGTCACCCCTGCTTCAACGCAGCCTAAGTGGTTCAATCGTGACATCGCTTCGGCTATCCGAAATAGGAAAGTAGCGTATAGGAGGGCGAAGGCCAATCGTTCCCACGAGAACACTGAAGCGTATGTCCGCCTGTGTAGGGAAGTGAAGGCGAAGGTTAGGCTAGCGAAACGTAACGAAGAACTACGGGTGGCAAGCCTCTGCAAGGGGAACCCTAAGGAGTTCTTCAGTTATGTTAATAGTAGAAAGCCCATTAGAAGCATGATAGGTCCGTTAAAGGACGGAAGCGGCGTTCTGCGGACCTCCGACGCGGACATCGCTAATGTGCTTAATGAGTACTTTGCGGTGTTCACCAGGGAGGATACCCGCGTCATCCCCGAGCCAGGCGTGAGGCACGAAGGTGCTGGCCTGGATAGTGTTAGATGTACCGCGACAGTCGTTGCCGATAGAATAGACAAACTGAGCGCGTTTAAGGCTCCTGGGCCAGACCAGTTTCTCCCCAGAGTGTTGCGAGAAGTGCGCGACCAGGTGGCTCCCCACCTGGCTACAGTCTTCAACAAATCGTTGGAGATGGGCCAGGTGCCTGGTGACTGGAGGGAAGCCAACGTGACCCCTATCTTTAAGAAAGGGGATCACGAAAGTCCAGGGAACTATCGTCCCATTAGTCTCACTTCAGTTGTAGGTAAATTATTAGAAGGGATAATAGCTGATAGGATCGTTGACCATTTGGATTCCTACAAGCTGCTTGGGGACTCCCAACATGGGTTTAGACGGCATAGGTCGTGTCTCACCAACTTGCTCGAGTTTTTCCACGTCATGTTGAGTGAGTACGATAAGAGTAGGGCGATTGATATACTTTATCTCGACTTTCAGAAAGCCTTTGATAAGGTACCTCACCGCCGGCTAATGGCGAAAGTGCGCGCGCTGGGTATCGGTGGGGAAATAGGTAGGTGGATTGAAAACTGGCTGAGGAATAGGCGGCAGAGGGTGGTAATTAAAGGGGCTAGTTCGGGTTGGGCCTCGGTCACTAGTGGGGTTCCTCAGGGTTCCGTTTTGGGGCCACTGTTGTTTATCATTTACATAAATGATATCGACGGTGGCATCGTCAGTCGGATCGCCAAATTCGCTGATGACACCAAGCTTGGGGCCAATGTTGGGACGC
>JAJOZX010005156.1:12500-62500 GCA_023014485.1 Bathynomus jamesi
CACGTTGGAGGGGGCTCAGGCTCCTGCGGAGATTGTCCCCTTGTTAGTGAGGGGCTCTTCAACTCCCGACAGCCCTGGCTGTTCGGGAAACGGGTCGTGCTAGGGGGCGGTCAGAATAGGGGAGGCTCCCTCCGTGCAATGCTTTTTAATGCTAGGTCGATCAGGAACAAGTTTGGCGAGCTACGGGCGCTCTTAGCATCAGAATACCAGGATATCGTTGCTATCACCGAGTCCTGGATTCATACTGATCGTAGGGACTACGTTGGGGAGTTCGAAATTCCCGGGTATAGAATGTTTCGCAAAGACCGCACCCGTGGGGAGGGGGTGGGGTACTAATATACGTCAGGACACGTTGAGTCCGGTTGACTGCCAGTTCCGGTCGGAACGGGAGCTGCTTGGCGTCGATCTGAACGTGGGGGGACGAACTATAGGTTAATCTTGGTGTACAGACCTCCGCATCTCCTCCTCGAGGAGGATACAGCCCTGTACACCGAACTCAGTAGCCTGCTAGGGGATAGGGTGTGTGTAGTTTTAGGAGACTTCAACTGTCGCGGCATAAAGTGGGAAAACAGGACTGCCGATGCTGAAGGGAGGAGGCTAGTTGACTTTGCTGATGAGAACTTCCTCACTCAGTGGGTCAACGAGCCTACACGAGGCGAAAGCGTTCTAGACTTAGTATTCACGACCGAAGACAACCTCGTCACTGGCCTCACCGTTGACGAATCATTGGGCGGGAGTGATCACGGTCTTATTAGGTTCCGTGTGTGCGTCCCTCGGGTGAAGCGTAGTAACTCGAGAGGCAGTAAGCTCGATCTCCGGCGGGCGAACTTTGTTAGCCTCAGGGATAGCGTAGGAGAGATGGGGTTAGAGGTTGGCGGCGATGTTGAGGGAGTGTGGAGTGCATTCCGGGACGAGTTTATGGTGCTGCAGTCTGCTGCCATACCCTCAAAACCGGTCACCCCTGCTTCAACGCAGCCTAAGTGGTTCAATCGTGACATCGCTTCGGCTATCCGAAATAGGAAAGTAGCGTATAGGAGGGCGAAGGCCAATCGTTCCCACGAGAACACTGAAGCGTATGTCCGCCTGTGTAGGGAAGTGAAGGCGAAGGTTAGGCTAGCGAAACGTAACGAAGAACTACGGGTGGCAAGCCTCTGCAAGGGAACCCTAAGGAGTTCTTCAGTTATGTTAATAGTAGAAAGCCCATTAGAAGCATGATAGGTCCATAAAGGACGGAAGCGGCGTTCTGCGGACCTCCGACGCGGACATCGCTAATGTGCTTAATGAGTACTTTGCGGGAGTGTTCACCAGGGAGGATACCCGCGTCATCCCCGAGCCAGGCGTGAGGCACGAAGGTGCTGGCCTGGATAGTGTTAGATGTACCGCGACAGTCGTTGCCGATAGAATAGACAAACTGAGCGCGTTTAAGGCTCCTGGGCCAGACCAGTTTCTCCCCAGAGTGTTGCGAGAAGTGCGCGACCAGGTGGCTCCCCACCTGGCTACAGTCTTCAACAAATCGTTGGAGATGGGCCAGGTGCCTGGTGACTGGAGGGAAGCCAACGTGACCCCTATCTTTAAGAAAGGGGATCACGAAAGTCCAGGGAACTATCGTCCCATTAGTCTCACTTCAGTTGTAGGTAAATTATTAGAAGGGATAATAGCTGATAGGATCGTTGACCATTTGGATTCCTACAAGCTGCTTGGGGACTCCCAACATGGGTTTAGACGGCATAGGTCGTGTCTCACCAACTTGCTCGAGTTTTTCCACGTCATGTTGAGTGAGTACGATAAGAGTAGGGCGATTGATATACTTTATCTCGACTTTCAGAAAGCCTTTGATAAGGTACCTCACCGCCGGCTAATGGCGAAAGTGCGCGCGCTGGGTATCGGTGGGGAAATAGGTAGGTGGATTGAAAACTGGCTGAGGAATAGGCGGCAGAGGGTGGTAATTAAAGGGGCTAGTTCGGGTTGGGCCTCGGTCACTAGTGGGGTTCCTCAGGGTTCCGTTTTGGGGCCACTGTTGTTTATCATTTACATAAATGATATCGACGGTGGCATCGTCAGTCGGATCGCCAAATTCGCTGATGACACCAAGCTTGGGGCCAATGTTGGGACGCCCGAAGCGATCGAGGAACTGCGTGCGGACCTAGGTAGGATAGGAGAGTGGTCCGAAAAATGGCAAATGCCGTTTAACTTGGGTAAATGCAAAGTGATGCACATTGGCTACGCCAATCCCAAGTCGGACTACTCGATGTTGGGTAGTAATATCGAGGTGACTGATTTAGAAAAGGACTTGGGTGTGCTAATTAGCAGCGACTTAAGTTTACGAAACAGTGTGTAGAGGTGGAAAAGAAAGCCCAGAAACTATTGGGTTATATCAGGAGGCAATTTCAGTTTCGGAACAAGGAGATTGTGCTCTCACTGTACAATTCCCTTGTTCGGCCGCACCTGGAGTATGCTGTGCAGTTCTGGTCGCCCACCCTCAGGAAAGATATTGAGATGCTGGAGCGAGTGCAGGCGAGGGCCACAAAGTTAATCCCTTCCGTTAGGCATATGGGCTACAATCGACGGTTACGCGCCTCGAACTTGTTTTCGCTTGAAACTCGGAGGCTGCGCGGTCAACTGATCGAGGTTTTCAAGCACTTACGCGGGTTGAACGATGTTAATTTAGAAGTATGTTTAGTTAAAATGATAACCCAACTCGCAACAATGGTTGGAAGTGGGATTTGAAACGGTTTAGGACTAGTGTGTGTGGGAATTACTTTACGTATAAGATCTGTGACACATGGAACAGGTTACCTTCGGAAGTTGTGAACAGTTCCTCTGTGGATCAGTTCAAGAAAAGGGTAGACCAAATCTTGCACACTATTTGAGTGTGTACAAAATTTTCCCTGGCACCCGTTGCCATTCGTACCTCCTCGGTATGGGCCGCAAGGCCTTTTGAGGTACTTATTTTCCTTGTAACTCCTTGTAACTCTCTCCTCTCTCTCTCTCCTCTCTCTCTCTCTCATAGATCCTGTCTGACAAACATGTTAGAGTTTTTCCATAATATGCATACACTGTACGATGCAAGTAGGGCAATAGATAGAGTGTATCTCGACTTTCAAAATGCCTTTGACAAAGTCCCTCACGCTAGATTGGTAGCTAAAGTCAAAGGACTAGGAATCACCGGGCTCGTTTCCAACTGGATTGAGGATTGGTTAAAAGATAGAAAGCAGAGAGTAGTAATAAATGGTGTGGCTTCGGAGTGGGCGCCCGTCACCAGTGGTGTCCCACAGGGTTCCGTGCTGGGTCCTTTATTTTTTATCATCTATATTAACGATATAGACGTCGGGCTTCTAAGTGCAATCTCCAAATTTGCAGACGATACGAAATTAGGAAGTAGTGTAGGTACTGAGGAGGGCGTAACAATGCTTCAGAACGATCTTGACAGGTTGGGCGAATGGTCTGCTACTTGGCAGATGCCATTCAACTTGGACAAATGTAAGGTAATGCCACATAGGTTATAAAAACTCAAAGACCGATTACTCTCTCTTGGGAAGGAACCTGACTGAGACCGATCTAGAGAAAGACTTGGGAGTCTATATCAGCAACGATCTGAAACCGTCGAAGCACTGTGCAGAAGTCGAAAAGAGGGCCTTAAAATTATTAGGTTATATTAAAAGACAGTTCCAGTTTCGGAACAAGGAGACTGTAATGTCTCTTTATAATTCTCTATTCAGACCGCAACTGGAATACTGTGCGCAGTTTTGGTCTCCATCCCTCAGGAAGGATATAGAAAGGTTAGAAAGAGTACAAGCAAGGGCTACAAAATTGATCCCTTCAATTAGAATGCAAAGCTACCAACGGAGATTGGAGCGCCTAAATCTGTTTAGCTTAGAGACGAGGAGGTTGCGGGGTCAGCTTATTCAAGTCTTCAAGATGCTCAAAGGAATAGACAGGGTAGATTACAGAAACTTATTCTCACTTAATGCCAATCCGACAAGAAATAATGGGTTTAAACTGGAATTAAAGACATTTAGGACCTCTGTCTGCGGAAATTTCTTTTCCTATAAAATAGTTAATATCTGGAACCAACTTCCCTCAGAGGTTGTTTCTAATCAAAGTGTAAATGTGTTTAAAAATAGGCTAGACAAAGTACTGAATACTCTCATAACTTAAGATTAAAACAAAAGAAAACTCTGCATGAGTTCACTTGCACGGTGTCTCTGTGAGCAAGCTAAATATAGAGCTCTTTATTTATTCTCCACTTTCCTGTAAAAATTTTTTGGCTACTTTTCCAGGGTCAAGGTATTTTCTTCAACCTTTTTCCATACCTGCCTCTGGCAGGGAGGGAGCGGAGGGTGGGGAGAGAGCCTTCTACTTTTCTATCCAGTTTTCTACTACTGCTAGGATAGTTGAAAGAAAAATAAACTTTTAATAACAGGAACCTCCCAGAGTGGACCAAAAGTTCTTTCAGGCTTCCTCTTGTCCTTGTAACTCCTTGTAACTCTCTTTCTCTCTCTTTCTCTCTCTCTCTTTCTCTCTCTCACTTTCTCTCTCTTTCTCTCGAGCGTAGTAACTCGAGAGGCAGTAAGCTCGATCTCCGGCGGGCGAACTTTGTTAGCCTCAGGGATAGCGTAGCAGAGATGGGGTTAGAGGTTGGCGGCGATGTTGAGGGAGTGTGGAGTGCATTCCGGGATGAGTTTATGGTGCTGCAGTCTGCTGCCATACCCTCAAAACCGGTCACCCATGCTTCAACGCAGCCTAAGTGGTTAGTAGTATAGCCGCAAAAGGGGAGAGTGCAGGAATGTTGCAGGTTATTATGTAATGTTGCAAAGGGGGAAAGGGGGGTTGTTGCAAAGGGGGTTGTTGCAAAGGGGGGTGGGGGGAAACTTGGAGGCGGCGTTATCCCCCAAGAGAAAGGAGGAGGAGGAGGAGAGAAAGGAGGAGAGGTGTTCACCTGGCAGGAGCCAAGTGCACATTAAGACTTCCAGCCGGGCTGGCGTTGTTTTATAGGCTCCGAATCAGCCAGAATCAGCCAGTTGGCTGAGCTGCCAGATAGCGCCATGTATTCCATTGTATACATTATTATCCTAACCAGCCAGTAGGCTTAGAAGACTGAGTTGCCAGATACCATTGTATACATTATTATAGACTCCTAATCAGCGAGTTGGCTGTAAATGGTTGTCAGATACCTCTTTTTAGCAGTATTATTGCATACATTATTATTATAGACTCCTAATCAGCCAGTTGACTGTAAATGGTTGTCAGATACCTCTTTTTAGCAGTATTATTGCATACATTATTATTATATACGCCTAATCAGCCAGTTGGCTGAGTTGCCAGATAGCGCCATGTATTCCGAAGACAGAGTTGCCAGATACCATTGTATACACTATTATAGACTCCTAATCAGCCAGTTGGCTGTAAATGGTTGTCAGATACCTCTTTTTAGCAGTATTATTGCATACATTATTATTATATACGCCTAATCAGCCAGTTGGCTGAGTTGCCAGATAGCGCCATGTATTCCGAAGACAGAGTTGCCAGATACCATTGTATACACTATTATAGACTCCTAATCAGCCAGTTGGCTGTAAATGGTTGTCAGATACCTCTTTTTAGCAGTATTATTGCATACATTATTATTAATACGCCTAATCAGCCAGTTGGCTGAGTTGCCAGATAGCGCCATGTATTCCATTGTATACACTATTATAGACTCCTAATCAGCCAGTTGGCTTAGAAGGCTTAAATATTGCCAGATACCTGTTGTACATTATTAGAATACCGGTAGTAGAAGGCATAACAATAAACAACATTGCATCATTCTTTTTATTATAAATATATAGAAAATAAATATACATTTGAGGAATATGCGTATAACAGAAATATATACACACAATTATATATAAAATAAAATATACATTTCATATACACTTCAATATGTACATAACAGTACAGGAGAAATATACACACACACACACACAATTATGGTGATATATAAAATAAAATATACATTTCATATACACTTCAATATGTACATAACAGTACAGGAGAAATATCAAGCAAAATATATATATATATATATATATAACACAAATCAATAGAAATATGCGTATAATCGTCAAGCAAAATATATATATACAATTCACTTTTTTTTCAAAATACTAAACTCGGTCTTAATCGAGTTTACAATTACATCATTATTGCTCTGCATTACGCAGTATATGCGGCTTAATAATATTTCACCGCTTAAAGTATAGGGAAACCTGTATTCGATATGAATGGCTTTCATATCGTTCAGTACTATTTTTGTTCCCACTTTACAACCGGTTGGTAAGTCATCTTTAAACACGTCTAGAATACAATCAAAAGCACGCACAAAGAGTTCATCGTTAGCTACATTATTAAACACAAGTTTATAAGAACGCTTTTCCAATCGAGGGTTTATTTCTACCGACTCGAGCTTTTCAATCGTGAACTCTTCACTCAACATAGCGGCAATTGAAATAATCTTCTAAATCGTTACGACAACTGCGCGTTATATAAAGAAATAGTTCTTCAGGGTGAACGGTGTAGGTGAGCTCAGCCTTGTACCGATCAATTGCTTTGTACCAAAGTTCATGGTATTTCAAAGAGTCTAAACTTTTTAAATAAACATCCAGCACTAGACCATTCTCACCAGCCCTACACTCGGTAAACCCATCGAGCAGAGCAGTGTATGCGTATTCAAGTACTGTATCAAAATAAAACATATCCGTAACACGCGCGTCTAATATAGGTTTCAGTTTACGGAATCCGACGATTTCAAACATTCTGTCGAGGATGAAACGGTTTCGCGTAGGAATAAGAGCGTTATTATCAGAAGCATTCTTCCACATCAGCCTTATATCAATGCACGGCCGATCGTTATTTATACACAACGTACATACAACGGCGTATGAGGGCGCGTCACTAATCTGCTCTCTTCTTGTACCTACGTTAGCAGGTATTTTATAACGATCTTCACACCACTTCTCAACTATCACAAGATTCTATTCATCTCCTCGATACTTAAATAAACCCGTTTGTTTGTCGGTCTACATTCCGTTTCCAGTACATAGCTAATGGTACCGGAATTACGCCTGAACACGCGCAACGATTTCGTCACGGACACATCGTACGAGGCGTTGAGAATGCTGCTCAAAGGAAGTTCCATCGTATTCGAGAGCGCACGTCCACTCGGCTCAAGCTCTGAGATAACTATGAGCCGTGTGAGGCACAGGCAGGAACGGTTCGACGGGCGGCTGACTCGATGATACGTGAATGGGCATGTTCGTACGACTCGAATTGTTGCACATATTTGTTTTTCCGTTTCGTCACTACCAGCCTACGCACTTTGGATAAGAACTAGGCGCTAATCATCTCCACACTCCGGCGCACTATTTGAGAGGAACATATGCTCATATTTTTCCTTTCTACCCATCAAACGATACTCGTCTCTAAAATCTGTTAAAAACTCACGCATGGCACTAGCCACAACCTCACTATGAACCTCATCATGATATACGTTAATATAGTGATAAAAACACCTAAGATTGTCCATGATCACGAGATTCACATTTTCAGACGTAGGGTATGAGTAATCGACATGGTGTAGCATGACGTAATACCGCTTGTCACACCACCCATCCACAAGGCTCATTATCCATACCTGCTGCTTCTCTTCTGCACGCGTTGTTTCTTTTACTTCACGGTGTATGTGAGACTTTATAAAGTTTAGCCCTGCAGCATACTTCAGCACATCGTCTGTGCAACGAAAGCCTTCAACAGTCTCACCAGAACATCCGTAGAGTATTTGTACATCTTGGAACTTCGCACAATCCAATGTGGTTTTAAAAGAGGCATAGGAGGGGGGAATAGGAAGTTTTTCGGTATCCACCACATCCTCACACTTTACTGAATACCATTTCATAAACGTTGTGCAAGCGATATTAAAGGTAGCCATTTCAATATACGTCTGATCTGAGTACACGTCTGATCTCTCGGGCTTACTGCGGTCGACTGACCACGCAGGGACTCCCAGATAGTAGCATGACTCACGCAGTGGGCGGAGCTTAGAACTTTCACCTACACACACACACACACACACAAAGGAGAAAGTGAAACGCTATTTGATTTATTTAATAAACGAGATATTCAAGTTGAATATCTCGTTTATTAAATCGTATTTGTAAATATATATAAGTTATATATATATATATATTTACAAATAGATACGATTATATACAAGACGTGTGAGTTAGAAGCATCATTGGTATCCAAAGGGTACGGTATCATAGGTGCCAGGTAACTGGTAACGTTTCCTATAGGTGTTACGGCACACCATCGTACCCCTAAGTTCCTTCACGCCTCCCAGCTTCTGCGCCCGAAAATTGTGGGTGCCTACAATTAGTTGGTGAGGTTGCAAACATACTAGATCCTTCAACGACTCAAAGTTAACAACCTCCCGATTCGCATGGTTGAGCGTAATACCCTTTGCCTTCACGATATATTTCATTTCATCCCCTACCCTGACCCGTACCCCATAAGTCTTAGGTCCTGTTGAGATAAAAGAGTCGGCGTATGCGTCGTCCCCATACTCATCCTTGATCTCATCAGTGAGCTCGCCGAGGAACTCCCCAATAGCGGGCATGTAATCACCCTCCCTCTCTGTGAATATCACGCTATCTGTATCGGCATACAATACTCTCCGCCCAAGAGAATGCAATAGACCCCAAAGTTTTATACGGGCGTAGGCTGTTGTGAAGCTCGCCACAGGTATGTTTGTAACCCTTGAGGTATCTGTGGCAAATTCAGTGTTGTTGTACTTTATTACGTAAGTATTACCTACATTCACGATCTCCATGACCTCTTTATCGGGGGCATTGGCATAATCCCAGACATCGCTATAACTTTGTGCCAAATGAATGTTCCCTCTGCCGGTATTCTGCGCAAATTTTCCCCATAGACTGTTTAGACACAACTTTGCACTAAAGCGCTTGCCAGGATTCTTTACAATTTGGACACGATCAAGTTGTATACCTTCGCGGTCGCGGTAACGTTGAATATAGGCAGACTTTTCATCTTCGGTATCAACTCCTCGCGGATACCCTGATGCTTCAACCTTATCCTTCAAAAAGGCGTTTATATATGGTGTGAAAAGGTTGGGGAGCTTCTGAAACCTCCACACCTCGTGTATCTTCAGTATTCTATAACCATGGCGTACGGCTAGGGCCAGCTCAGGACTTGTATATACGCCTCTGATCTTACGCTGGTGGGGTATATGGTTACATTCGCCGTTATCCTCTTCCGCGCACTTCACGCACAGGGGAAACATGAGCTTGTCGTCGATAACGACAGGTAAGATCGGCATCCATAAATTGCGTGGGGGGAGTACGTCTACGAAAGAGAGCCCAAAGTAATGATCATTCAAATTTTTTGAAAATTCATTGATGGAGGGTATGCTAGGTCCCACCAGTTTCTCAGGAGCGCCCACGGGGTACGGATGGCTCTTCATCACGTATGGGTATAAAGAACAGAAATCGTAGTAATGGAGCTTCACGCCCACCGTAGGTGGAAAGTATAGTCTGAATGGATTTGTACGTCCTCCAAACAAGCTATCACCACAATTGAGAGGGTCCAGCACCATTGAACGCTTGATCGTTTTTATTTCCTCACGGTATACATCGTCTGTCTCCATCCGTGCATCATATTCATGCTCCCACAAGACTTTGTGAGTGAACTGTGATCCTATAAGTTGATCGCGGGTGCGGGTCCCTGCAAGACAGTCGGCAGGAGATCTACTGTGGATATCTCCTACGATTGCTCTCAGGGCGGGGGCATCCATGCCACCAGCATCCATTAAAGGAATACACAGTCTTCACACCAGTGACACGGTTTTCACTTAACCCATCAACCCAAAAAACACGTCCATTAATCTTAATGGGTACTTCACCCGTGTTGCGGGCGTGCTTTATGTATACACCTGTTTGTTGCTGCAGGTGTATGAGCCAGTAAATAGCCTTGTGTCTGTAACTGCGGGGGTTGTTTCGGTGAATAATGGCTAAGGTGTCTTTAGGCATGAAGTTATTCTTGAACACCGTAAAACATAATGATGCGATGGTGGTTGCGACTTGCAGTGGATCGCATTTGAAACGGGCTATGTACATACTTCTAAAGGCCTGGAAACATACTCTAAGCACGCGCACATCATTCACGCAATAACGCTCACATTCATCAGCTATATTATAAGGGTTACTTTCATTAAAACTGTCGTAGTATCGATCAAAGTCTTCACGTTCATCCATGCAGTCAAAATAATGTTTGGGGGGTGGTGGGCCTACGTAGTTTAAAGTCTCGCTGGTGAGGAAAGTGTATGGGAAGTATCCTTTGGAAACTTCAGCTGCTACTCCCATCACCTTGGGTAGCTTTGCTAATTTACAAAGTGTGAATAATAAAGTATCTTTAAATTGTACATTGCCTCTTATCTGCATCTGTATTAATTTGTTGCCTCTTTTCAATGGATCACCTGTAAATATCTCAGAGGATTCGTGTTCAAGCAACTCCTTATAAAGGAACTGCGTGTCAAACTTTGCCCCGTTATGGGCGAGAATATACACAGTCATTTTTTTGAACTTGTCGGCTAACTTGACAATATAGGACACAAATAGTTTCACAGGACTATCGCTGACATTCGTTTTAAAAACGTTTGTCCGTTTACCGCATTTGGGGCACTCGTCACATTCGATACCCATAAACTCATCACAGATGGTCTGGCTCACAAGTAAATGTGGAATTACCTCTTTGGTTTCAGCGTTCGTATATGTTTCTATATCGTAGTACACAGTTATACAAGGGTTATTTTTAGGCTTAGCATCTTTCATATAACACACATGCTTTACTCCATCCGCCTTATATTCCTCCTGGCATGTAGGACAGTGAATTACGACGCACTTGTGCTTAAATTTTCCCCAATTATCCATTGTGTGAAACATACCACATTCACAGATTCTCATTTTCCTGCACGTACCAATTGATTTATGGAGATCAAAGCAGCTATTATTGAAAAATGTGCGTCTACACACACCACAGTCTCTCTTCTCAACTACACGGCTTTCACATTTGGTGCTTTTACACTGCTCACATACCATGCGACATTCTTTACAATGTCTCACTATATCATCCGCAAACTCGAGGCACCCCTTACACAAATCATGATGTCTCCCATATTTTCGACTTTTGTCATAACTCGCGTAAAGCCCCCTTATATTACGGATGGGGAGATACGTTGTCCCTGACAATCCTAAAATAAGTAGGGGTCTTGTACGATCTCTCACACAGCTTTTAAAACATACACAGTCCGGCGGGGATCACGAAAGTCCAGGGAACTATCGTCCTATTAGTCTCACTTCAGTTGTAGGTAAATTATTAGAAAGGATAATAGCTGATAGAATCGTTGACCATTTGGATTCCTACAAGCTGCTTGGGGACTCCCAACATGGGTTTAGACGGCATAGGTCGTGTCTCACGAACTTGCTCGAGTTTTTCCACGTCATGTTGAGTGAGTACGATAAGAGTAGGGCGATTGATATACTTTATCTCGACTTTCAGAAAGCCTTTGATAAGGTACCTCACCGCCGGCTAATGGCGAAAGTGCGCGCGCTTGGTATCGGTGGGGAAATAGGTAGGTGGATTGAAAACTGGCTGAGGAATAGGCGGCAGATGGTGGTAATTAAAGGGGCTAGTTCGGGTTGGGCCTCGGTCACTAGTGGGGTTCCTCAGGGTTCCGTTTTGGGGCCACTGTTGTTTACCATTTACATAAATGATATCGACGGTGGCATCGTCAGTCGGATCGCCAAATTCGCTGATGACACCAAGCTTGGGGCCAATGTTGGGACGCCCGAAGCGATCGAGGAACTGCGTGCGGACCTAGGTAGGATAGGAGAGTGGTCCAAAAAATGGCAAATGCCGTTTAACTTGGGTAAATGCAAAGTGATGCACATTGGCTACGCCAATCCCAAGTCGGACTACTCGATGTTGGGCAGTAATATCGAGGTGACTGATTTAGAAAAGGACTTGGGTGTGCTAATTAGCAGCGACCTTAAGTTTACGAAACAGTGTGTAGAGGTGGAAAAGAAATCCCAGAAACTATTGGGTTATATCAGGAGGCAATTTCAGTTTCGGAACAAGGAGATTGTGCTCTCACTGTACAATTCCCTTGTTCGGCCGCACCTGGAGTATGCTGTGCAGTTCTGGTCGCCCACCCTCAGGAAAGATATTGAGAGGCTGGAGCGAGTGCAGGCGAGGGCCACAAAGTTAATCCCTTCCGTTAGGCGTATGGGCTACAATCGACGGTTACGCGCCCTGAACTTGTTTTCGCTTGAAACTCGGAGGCTGCGCGGTCAACTGATCGAGGTTTTCAAGCTCTTACGCGGGTTGAACGATGTCGATTTTAGAAGTATGTTTAGTTTAAATGATAACCCAACTCGCAACAATGGTTGGAAGTTGGATTTGAGACGGTTTAGGACTAGTGTGTTTGGGAATTACTTTACGTATAAGATCTGTGACACATGGAACAGGTTACCTTCGGAAGTTGTGAACAGTTCCTCTGTGGATCAGTTCAAGAAAAGGTTAGACGAAATCTTGCACACTATTTGAGTGTAAAGACATTTAGGATCTCAGTCTGCGGAAATTTCTTTTCCTATAAAATAGTTAATATCTGGAACCAACTTCCCTCAGAGGTTGTTTCCACTCAAAGTGTAAATGTGTTTAAAAATAGGCTAGACAAAGTACTGAATACTCTCATGTGAGCAAACTAAATATAGAGCTATTTATATATTCTCCACTTTCCTGTAAAATTTCCTTGGCTACTTTTCCAGGGTCAAGGTATTTTCTTCAACCTTTTTCCGTAACTGCCTCTGGCAGGGAGGGAGCGGAGGGTGGGGAGAGAGCCTTCTACTTTTCTATCCAGTTTTCTACTACTGCTAGGATAGTTGAAAGAAAAATAAACTTTTACAAAATTTTACATGGCACCCGTTGCCATTGGTACCTCCTCGGTATGGGCCGCAAAGCCTTTTGAGGTACTTCTTTTCCTTGTAACTCCTTGTAACTCTCTCTCTTGGATGTTGTAAACTTTATACTTGGGGTGTGACAGCCCTCCGGTCCCGAGTTGTGGGATTCTAGAGAAATTGGCTGCCAGTTCTTTTAGGTTCTCTCTCTCTTTCGGGAGGGCGGGTAAAGTATGTTGTACAATCCTGTCCCGTGGGTTACTAGGACCCCATCCCATCCCTACTCTGTCCTTTTAGTTTACATTAAGGATGTTCTCCTCTGACTAAAAAAAAAAACTTTCTTTTAGTATAAAGTATTTTTCTCTTCTTTTACTATTAGGACCCTACTGCTACCTCATGCGTGGGAAGAGAGGCTTTGGAACCTCTATAAATAACACCATTTAACGCTCGTAGGTTGTGAGAGACTGGGATGGAGGGGTCCCAGGCGTAGGGGCGCGATGAATGGAGTGTGGCTAGTGCCCCGTTAAGCCCATTCCTAACGCGTAATGGCCTGACCAGCCCCCTGCGACCGTTCTTTGGTGACCAATTGATGGTGCTTGGCTGTACTGCTCTGAGGTAAGAGAGCTTTACTGCCCAGCTGGCTGCCAGGCCAGCGTAAAGTCTCGGGCGAAGACTCTGGGTCTGGTGGGATATCCCTTGAACACTGGATTCTAAGAGTTTGGCCGCTTGTGAGTGACTAGTAAGACTTAGTAAGGGGCTGCATCTCGGTGGCGCTCCTGGCGGAAAATCCGTGATGCCTGCGTCGCGAGTGTTTGTCAGTTGGTAGCTGCGACACGTTTGGGATTGTCCGGCCCTGGGGAGACCTTTGGTCGGTGCGGCAGCAGCGAGAGGTGTAGTCTTCTGGAAGGGATGAACGTCACTTGCAAGTAGGTGGATGCGTCTATGCGCGGGATGAAATCACCCCCACCCCCTTTTTTATATACTGGTCAGAACGTTTTTGATAGTTTTCATTGCTAGAACGCTTTATCTTATTCAGAGTATTCAGAAAAAAAAAAAGAGAGAAAATATGGCAGGGCCAACTAAATTGAAAGCAGAATGCTTTAAATGTAAAGTTAATCATTGGTGCGTTGACTTCCCTGAAGGTAGTATCAGCGATATCACATCCCTTAGTGTATGTTTGTTTTGTAAACTTAGAGACAACCACGAAAAGGAAGTTAAAGAGCTAAAGGAATTAGTAAAAAAGCTTAGAGACAACCACGAAAAGGAAGTTAAAGAGCTAAAGGAATTAGTAAAAAAGCTTGAAGCTAGGGTCGTCGCACTGGAAATCCAACCCAGTGCACAAGATCAAACTAAAAACACACCAGCAGATTTAAACTGTAAGATTAAGCATTAGGGTGGAGCGAAAAATACTTTTTTTCTAGTATGAAGTTCTAATAGTGATTAAAAGTTGCATTTAGTGGATGAAATATGCCTGCCAAAATATGAGTTCATTTGTTTAAAATTTTCAGCTGCCACCAGGGGGCTAAAGTTAACACAATTTTGTGTAAAAAGGAAAAAAATGCTTCTATTTTAGGTTTGTCAAACTATTATAAAATTTTATCTTAGAATTATCTAATAGTTTGATTAAGATTCTTAAATGATAGGAATTCGTCTTGTAAAAATGCCTTTTCATATGCTTAATATCTTCAGCTGCCACAAGAGAGCTGAAGTTAACACAATTTAGAGTAACTGAGTCATGTTGAGACTACACTGAATGTTGTGGGGGAGGGTTTGGGGAGGGTTGTGGGGGAGGGTTTTGGTGTGAAGGAATTTCTTTCTGTGAGTCATTAGAACAGTGTGTTAACACTTGTCTTCTTAGGTAGTAGGCCTAGTCGCTCAGTTGATCGGAGAGTTTTTTAATATGATCGGAATATTATAAAACTTTATTTTAAAGTGATTTACATAGAGATAATATTGATTTTATTATAAAATGCTTGTTATAATGTATTATATAATTTTAGTTTATTTATATAATATATATATACATACTTATAAAATATATTATATATATTAATTATATAATGTTTTGATGTTACAGGATATTTTGTGATTGTGAATTTTTCTTAAAAATATTATGGCATCAAATACTAAATATAAACATTTCACTAGAGAACATATGAAGTGTGCCATATTTGAAGTACCTTGTGAGATGAGTGATATGCAACTACCAACTTATAACTGCATTATGAAAGATTACCTGTTCACAAAACATTTAGTGAAGGAGCAGATGAATAACAAGGAGCCTTCATTTTCTGAAATAGCAGAGGCAGTTTCCAAAAAGGTAGAAAATATTTGGAAGAAGGCCTCTTTGCCAATAGTTTCACATACACGCGTTTTACAGATGATGCGAGTGTACCATGATAAATACAGGTCCTTATTAAAGCCATACAAGTCACGCAAGGATCAGCCTAAGTACAAAAATCAGCTTGAAGAATTTGGAAACTTCAAAATGCACTTTGTTTGACATCTGCACCTGCAAATGTAAGGAGTTTAGGAGATGCTCATGTGAAAAGAGTAAGAAAGTCCCTCCAAAAGAGCAGGATTTTTTAAATGACCAACGAACACGCAGAATAATGGTGATAGGAAGCATTGACATAGCACACACAAGACGATTACAAGCAAGAGAACATCGAAAGGAAATGGAAAAAGCACGTCTGGAATCCTCACAAACAACTAGTGCTGCTATAACCAATACGTCCAACTTACAAATCGAAACAGAGACAAGTGAACTTCAACAACTAGAAGAGATATCTGAAGATAATGAGGAAGATACAACCTCGACTCAATATGTAATATCAGAACAACAGATGCGTGAGCCACTGCCTTCATTAGCAATTATTGTGATAGATTTAAAATGTCGGACAGAGCTGGGGCTGCTATTGCTTCTGCAGTATTGGCAGATCTTAAAATTGTTACTCCCGAAGACAAAGGGAATATTATAGACAGAAGTAAGCTAAGACGTGAAAGACAAAAAAGAGAAAGGAACTACAACAGATAGGAGAGCCAAATACCATGCGGGGATTATACTTTGATGGCAGAAAGGATAAAACAATGATTCAAGTCCAGGAGAGTGATGGCTCTAACCACCAACGAACCAAACGCGAAGAGCATATCAGCATAATATCTGAACCACACTCTCTGTACTTTGCACATGTGACACCTTCCAGTGGCAAAGCTAAATACATTTGCACAGCGCTAGTGAATTGCTTGAAAGAAAGGAATGTTGATATAGGGAACATCGTTGCAGTTGGCTGTGATTCGACAGTGGTTAACACTGGTAGTATTGGAGGCACAATAAGATTACTGGAAGAAGCCTTTAATAAGCCATTGCAGTGGCTGATATGCCTTTTACACCTTAATGAACTTCCATTGCGCCATCTGTTTCATCACTTGGATGGTACCACTACTGGACCAAGAGCATTTTCAGGAGAAATTGGCCGAGCACTTTCAGACTGTGAAAAGCTTCCCATAGTTAACTTCAAACCCATTGAAATTCAAGAGGACATGTGTGAAGTTGATGTAGATGACATAAGTACTGACCAGAAATACCTTCTTGAAATTCACAAGGCTATATCAAGTGGAACATTCTCAAAGAGTCTTAGTCATAAGAGTCCAGGCAATATATCACATTCAAGGTGGCTCACCACAGCAAACAGGACTCTGCGGTTATATGCAAGCACAGAGAATCCTTCAGGCAATTTACAAGAATTAGCTACTTTCATTGTTTGGGTATACGCACCAATGTGGTTTCAGATAAAGCGTAAACCATTATGCCAATATGGTGCTAAACATATGTGGCATATGATTGCAAGAAGCCGGTATCTCCGTGAAGAGCTTAGGAGAGTACATGACTCAGTCATTCAGCGAAATGCATATTACGCAAATCAAGAAAACATTCTCATTGCAATGATAGATGATGAAAGGGAGCATGTGCGTCAGTTGGGATTTAGGCGTATCATAAAAGCAAGGGCATGCATTCAAGAAACAGATGTTATCAGGTATTTTAAGGTGCCAGAAATAAATTTTTATGCCAAAGACTATACAGATCTCATTATGTGGCAAGATTTTCAGATAGCAGAACCACCGATAACCAAAGGAGTTTCTCTTGATGATATTGAATCATGCATCAAACATGGTACTACTCTTCATTCAGAATTATTTCAGTTTCCATGTCATACACAAGCCGTAGAGAGATGCGTCAAGCTCGTTACAGACGCTGCTGGATCAGTCTGCGGACCTACAAACAGAGACGGTTGGATTCGTGCTACATTAGAATCAAGGAAAAAACAGCCAAAATTTGACACAAAAGTAAATTACTAAATAGTCTTCAGCAAGAACCCTTTCTAGAGGGAGGTTGGTTGGGGAAAGGGTGGTAACTCCGCTAAGGCACGAAATAACGTTTCTTAACTGTCTGAAGCCAGTATAAAGGAGGAGAGACATCCTAATTTATTACTGTTCCCTTTTTCAAGTAAATACAGAATCATACTTAATTGTCATTTTTAAGTTAACTTCAGCCCTCTTGTGGCAGCTGAAGATATTAAGCATATGAAAAGGCATTTTTCCAAAACGAATTCTTATCATTTAAGAATCTTAATCAATCTATTAGATAATTCTAAGATAAAATTTTATAATAGTTTGATAAAACTAAAATAGAAGCATTTTTTTCATTTTTACCCAAAATTGTGTTAACTTTAGCCCCCTGGTGGCAGCTGAAAATATTAAACAAAGGAACTCATATTTTGGCAGGTATATATTGTCCACTAAATGCAACTTCTAATCACTATTAGAACTTCATACTAGAAAAAAAGTATTTTTCGCTCCACCCTATAATAAGCATCTAGAACAAAGCGTGGCACGCTTGGAAAACACTGTGACTATTCCGGAAAATAGAACGGAGGAACAAGAATTCAATTTGGTCAAAAATAAAAGACCCTCCAAACCAAAACCAAAACATAAGGATTTGGAACCCATTACCATCAAAAATAAGTTTCACTTACTTGCTGATGAGGAGGATGAATCCTTTTTAATTGGGGATTCTATGCTAAGGAATCAAGGGGACTTTTTCGGAGCAAGACGGGTGACCAAGAGAAAACTCCGATGTTTTCCGGGTGCCACAAGCCAGATAATTAATAGGGAATTAGGCAAAATTAATATCAACAATAGGAGTTGCCCTATCATTGTCCATGTTGGTGGCAATGACGTTTTTCTGGGAGGGACAGGAGGGCAGACAGAGCCCATTATAAAAGAATTTAAGAACCTAACTGACAAGGTTAGGGATAGGACAGACATGGGTATGGTCGTAGGAATTCTCCCTCGAATGCGTGCTAGTGATTATACTCTAAGTAAAGCCATTAGCATAAATAAAAGAGTTAAACGCATGTGTGAGGAAAAAGGCCTAAAGTTTGTCGATTTTTGGCCTACATTCTACGGAAATGGGGAATACTTTGGTTCGGACGGGATACATTTTAACCAGAAGGGGAAAAAGAAGTATGGTGATTTACTGAACATTAATTTGTATAATCTTTTTAAACTAGGACCACCCAAACCAGTAATTGATCCTGCTTCCCAAACAGTTAAACCTACTCCCCCAGCAGACAATCACCCTCCGCCAGCAGTCAGTCACCCTCCCCCAGCAGTCAGTCCCCTCCCCCAGCAGAGTCCCCTCCCCCAGCAGGTAGTCAGCCTCCCCAAGCAGGTAGTCACCCTCCCCCAGCAGCTATTCACCCTCCCCCAGCAGCTATTCACCCTCCCCCAGCAGCTAGTCACCCTCGAACCGAATCAGGCGAGTTTGTCTAAAACAATTCGTCTAAAATACAATTTGTCTAAATCAATTTGTCTAAAACAATTTGTCTAAAATACAATTTGTCTAAAAATAATTTGTCTAAAATACAATTTGTCTAAACAAACAATTTAATATAATATGGCATACAAATTGTTGCCTGATGTACAATGCTATTTATTACTTGCCACGCCCCATCTTAAAAGGTTACCTCTTGTGCGGAAGAGTACATCGAAATCAGTTATCCCGGAACCCATAACCCGGTTAGGTTAGGTTAGGTTAGGTATATCATGAAATAAAATCAACCCATTTTCAATCTTTTCATCCTCACTCCAAATTTATGAAGCAGACAAATGCATTTCTAGTTATTTTCAGTTATTAGTCAAATTGTATTTTAGACAAATCATTTTTAGACAAACTATTTTAGACAAACTATTTCGATGTACTATTCCGCACAAGAGGTAACCTTTTAAGATGGGGCGTGGCAAGTAATAAATAGCATTGTACATCAGGCAACAATTTGTATGCCATATTATATTAAATTGTTTGTTTAGACAAATTGTATTTTAGACAAATTATTTTTAGACAAATTGTATTTTAGACAAATTGTTATTAGACAAATTGATTTTAGACAAACTATTTTAGACAAATTGTTTTAGACAAATTGATTTAGACAAATTGTATTTTAGACGAATTGTTTTAGACAAATTCTCCTAGACGCCCCTCCAACAGAGGCTAGTGACTCTCCTTCCACTTTCGAGGGGACTCAGGCTCCTGCGGAGTTTGTCCCCTCGTTAGTGAGGGGCTCTTCAACTCAAGACAGCCCTGGCTGTTCGGGAAAAGGGTCGTGCTAAGGGGCGGTCAGAACAGGGGAGGCTCCCTCCGTGCAATGCTTTTTAATGCTAGGTCGATCAGGAACAAGTTTGGCGAGCTACGAGCGCTCTTAGCATCAGAATACCAGGATATCGTTGCTATCACCGAGTTCTGGATTCATACTGATCGTAGGGACTACGTTGGGGAGTTCGAAATTCACGGGTATAGAATGTTTCGCAAAGACCGCACCCGTGGGGAGGGGGGAGGGGTACTAATATACGTCAGGGACACGTTGAGTCCGGTTGACTGCCAGTTCCGGTCGGAACGGGAGCTGCTTGGCGTCGATCTGAACGTGGGATGGACGAACTATAGGTTAATCTTGGTGTACAGACCTCCGCATCTCCTCCTCGAGGAGGATACAGCCCTGTACACCGAACTCAGTAGCCTGCTAGGTGATAGGGTGTGTGTAGTTTTAGGAGACTTCAACTGTCGCGGCATAAAGTGGGAAAACAGGACTGCCGATGCTGAAGGGAGGAGGCTAGTTGACTTTGCTGATGAGAACTTCCTCACTCAGTGGGTGAACGAGCCTACACGAGGCGAAAGCGTTCTAGACTTAGTATTCACGACCGAAGACAACCTAGTCACTGGCCGCCTCACCGTTGACGAATCATTGGGCGGGAGTGATCACGGTCTTATTAGGTTCCGTGTCTGCGTCCCTCCGGTGAAGCGTAGTAACTCGAGAGGCAGTAAGCTCGATCTCCGGCGGGCGAACTTTGTTAGCCTCAGGGATAGCGTAGGAGAGATGGGGTTAGAGGTTGGCGGCGATGTTGAGGGAGTGTGGAGTGCATTCCGGGACGAGTTTATGGTGCTGCAGTCTGCTGCCATACCCTCAAAACCGGTCACCCCTGCTTCAACGCAGCCTAGGTGGTTCAATCGTGACATCGCTTCGGCTATCCGAAATAGGAAAGTAGCGTATATGAGGGCGAAGGCCAATCGTTCCCACGAGAACACTGAAGCGTATGTCCGCCTGTGTAGGGAAGTGAAGGCGAAGGTTAGACTAGCGAAACGTAACGAAGAACTACGGGTGGCAAGCCTCTGCAAGGGGAACCCTAAGGAGTTCTTCAGTTATGTTAATAGTAGAAAGCCCATTAGAAGCATGATAGGTCCGTTAAAGGACGGAAGCGGCGTTCTGCGGACCTCCGACGCGGACATCCCCAATGTGCTTAATGAGTACTTTGCGGGAGTGTTCACCAGGGAGGATACCCGCGTCATCCCCGAGCCAGGCGTGAGGCACGATGGTGCTGGCCTGGATAGTGTTAGATGTACCGCGACAGTCGTTGCCGATAGAATAAACAAACTGAGCGCGTTTAAGGCTCCTGGGCCAGACCAGTTTCTCCCCAGAGTGTTACGAGAAGTGCGCGACCAGGTGGCTCCCCACCTGGCTACAGTCTTCAACAAATCGTTGGAGATGGGCCAGGTGCCTGGTGACTGGAGGGAAGCCAACGTGACCCCTATCTTTAAGAAAGGGGATCACGAAAGTCCAGGGAACTATCGTCCCATTAGTCTCACTTCAGTTGTAGGTAAATTATTAGAAGGGATAATAGCTGATAGGATCGTTGACCATTTGGACTCCTACAAGCTGCTTGGGGACTCCCAACATGGGTTTAGACGGCATAGGTCGTGTCTCACCAACTTGCTGGAGTTTTTCCACGTCATGTTGAGTGAGTACGATAAGAGTAGAGCGATTGATATACTTTATCTCGACTTTCAGAAAGCCTTTGATAAGTGTACCTCACCGCCGGCCAATGGCGAAAGTGCGCGCGCTGGGTATCGGTGGGGAAATAGGTAGGTGGATTGAAAACTGGCTGAGGAATAGTCGGTAGAGGGTGGTAATTAAAGGGGCAAGTTCGGGATGGGCCTCGGTCACTAGTGGGGTTCCTCAAGGTTCCGTTTTGGGGCGACTGTTGTTTATCATTTACATAAATGATATCGACGGTGGCATCGTCAGTCGGATCGCCAAATTCGCTGATGACACCAAGCTTGGGGCCAATGTTGGGACGCCCGAAGCGATCGAGGAACTGCGTGCGGACCTAGGTAGGATAGGAGAGTGGTCCGAAAAATGGCAAATGCCGTTTAACTTGGGTAAATGCAAAGTGATGCACATTGGCTACGCCAATCCCAAGTCGGACTACTCGATGTTGGGTAGTAATATCGAGGTGATTGATTTAGAACAGGACATGGGTGTGCTAATTAGCAGCGATCTTAAGTTTACGAAACAGTGCGTAGAGGTGGAAAAGAAAGCCCAGAAAGTATTGGGTTAATCAGGAGGCAATTTCAGTTTCGGAACAAGGAGATTGTGCTCTCACTGTACAATTCCCTTGTTCGGCCGCACCTGGAGTATGCTGTACAGTTCTGGTCGCCCACCCTCAGGAAAGATATTGAGAGGCTGGAGCGAGTGCAGGCGAGGGCCACAAAGTTAATCCCTTCCGTTAGGCATATGGGTTACAATCGACGGTTTCGCGCCTTGAACTTGTTTTCGCTTGAAACTCGGAGGCTGCGCGGTCAACTGATCGAGGTTTTCAAGCTCTTACGCGGGTTCAACGATGTCGATTTTAGAAGTATGTTTAGTTTAAATGATAACACAACTCGCAACAATGGTTGGAATTTGGATTTGAAACGGTTTAGGACTAGTGTGTGTGGGAATTACTTTACGTATAAGATCTGTGACACATGGAACAGGTTACCTTCGGAAGTTGTGAAAAGTTCCTCTGTGGATCAGTTCAAGAAAAGGTTAGACCAAATCTTGCACACTATTTTGAGTGTGTAGAAAATTTTCCCTGGCACCCGTTGCCATTGGTACCTCCTCGGTATGGGCCGCAAGGCCTTTTGAGGTACTTCTTTTCCTTGTAACTCCTTGTAACTCTCTTTCTCTCTCTCTTTCTTTCTCTCTCTTTCTCTCTTTCTCTCTCTCTTTCTTTCTCTCTCTTTCTTCTCTCTCTCTCTCTCTGGGCGGGGAACGGCGCACTTAAGGAAGGAGGTAGAGAAGGTGCGCGTGGCTAGTCGGAGGACTGCGATCGTTGTCCACGCTGGTGGCAATGACCTGTTCCTCAATGGCGGTGGGGTAGGTCTTACAGAAGGGATCATCACCGAGATCATGTCTCTTTCGGATGATCTAAAACTGAAGACAGACAGGGGAATGTTAATGGGTATTTTACCGCGAATGAATGCCAGTGACCACGCGCTCAGTAAGGTCATTGGCTTCAATGAGGGGGTACAAGATTGTGCGTTCCGCTGGGTGTGAAGTTTATTGACCACTTCGATGCATTTTCGGGTAGGTGGGACCTTTACCAGAGGGATGGTGTCCACCTCAATAACAAGGGTAAAGGTGTGCTAGGCGCGCTGCTCGACCGGCACCTATACAGAATGGTGAGGTCGAGTCCGGGGAGAGATGATGGGCCCCCACCGGGGAGAGATGAGGATGAGCCTGTGGCGGACGTACCTTCAACAGAAGGGGGCTTCGAAGTACAGGTGGGTGACTCTCCTCCTACGTTGGAGGGGGCTCAGTCTCCTGAGGAAGTTGCCCCCTCGTTAGTGAGGGGCTCTTCTACTCCCGACAGCCCTGGCTGTTCGGGAAACGGGTCGTGCTAGGGGGCGGTCAGAATAAGGAAGGCTCCCTCCGTGCAATGCTTTTTAATGCTAGGTCAATTAGGAACAAGTTTTGCGAGCTACGGGCGCTCTTAGCATCAGAATACCAGGATATCGTTGCTATCACCGAGTCCTGGATTCATACTGATCGTAGGGACTACGTTGGGGAGTTCGAAATTCCGGGTATAGAATGTTTCGCAAAGACCGCACCCGTGGGGAGGAGGGTGGGGTACTAATATACGTCAGGAACACGTAGAGTCCGGTTGACTGCCAGTTCCGATCGGAACGGGAGCTGCTTGGTGTCGATCTGAACGTGGGGGGGACGAACTATAGGTTAATCTTGGTGTACAGACCTCCGCATCTCCTCCTCGAGTAGGATACAGCCCTGTACACCGAACTCAGTGGCCTGCTAGGTGATAGGGTGTGTGTAGTTTTAGGAGACTTCAACTGTCGCGCATAAAGTGGGAAGACAGGACTGCTGATGCTGAAGGGAGGAGGCTAGTTGTCTTTGCTGATGAGAACATCCTCACTCAGTGGGTCAACGATCCTACACGAGGCGAAAGCGTTCTAGACTTAGTATTCACGACCGAAGACAACCCCATCACTGGCCTCACCGTTGACGAATCGTTGGGCGGGAGTGATCACGGTCTGATTAGGTTCCGTTTGCGCGTCCCTCGGTGAAGCGTAGTAACTTGAGAGGCAGTAAGCTCGATCTCCGGCGGGCGGACTTTCTTAGCCTCAGGGATAGCGTAGGTGAGATGGGGTTAGAGGTCGGCGGCGATGTTGAGCGGGTGTGGAGTGCATTCCGGGACGAGTTTATGGTGCTGCAGTCTGCTGCCATACCCTCAAAACCGGTCACACCTGCTTCAACGCAGCCTAAGTGGTTCAATTGTGACATCACTTTGGCTATCCGAAATAGGAAAGTAGCGTATAGGAGGGCGAAGGCCAATGGTTCCCACGAGAACACTGAAGCGTATGTCCGCCTGTGTAGGGAAGTGAAGGCAAAGGTTAGACTAGCGAAACGTAACGAAGAACTACGGGTGGCAAGCCTCTGCAAGGAGAACCCTAAGGAGTTCTTCAGTTATGTTAATAGTAGAAAGCCCATTAGAAGCATGATAGGTCCACTAAAGGACCGAAGCGGCGTTCTGCGGACCTCCGACGCGGACATCGCTAATGTGCTTAATGAGTACTTTGCGGGAGTGTTCACCAGGGAGGATACCCGCGTTATCCCCGAGCCAGGCGTGAGGCACGAAGGTGCTGGCCTGGATAGTGTTCGATGTACCGCGACAGTCGTCGCCGATAGAATAGACAAACTGAGCGCGTGTAAGGCTCCTGGGCCATACCAGTTTCTCCCCAGAGTGTTGCGAGAAGTGCGCGACCAGGTGGAGATGGGCCAGGTGCCTGGTGACTGGAGGGAAGCCAACGTGACCCCTATCTTTAAGAAAGGGGATCAGGAAAGTCCAGGGAACTATCGTCCCATTAGTCTCACTTCAGTTGAAGGTAAATTATTAGAAGGGATAATAGCTGATAGGATCGTTGACCATTTGGACTCCTACAAGCTGCTTGGGGACTCCCAACATGGGTTTAGACGGCATAGGTCGTGTCTCACCAACTTGCTCGAGTTTTTCCACGTAATGTTGAGTGAGTACGATAAGAGTAGAGCGATTGATATACTTTATCTCGACTTTCAGAAAGCCTTTGATAAGGTACCTCACCGCCGGCTAATGGCGAAAGTGCGCGCGCTGGGTATCGGTGGGGAAATAGGTAGGTGGATTGAAAACTGGCTGAGGAATAGGCGGCAGGGGGTTGTAATTAAAGGGGCTAGTTCGGGTTGGGCCTCGGTCACTAGTGGGGTTCCACAGGGTTCCGTTTTGGGGCCACTGTTGTTTATCATTTACATAAATGATATCGACGGTGGCATCGTCAGTTGGATCGCCAAATTCGCTGATGACACCAAGCTTGGGGCCAATGTTGGGACGCCCGAAGCGATCGAGGAACTGCGTGCGGACCTAGGTAGGATAGGAGAGTGGTCAGAAAAATGGCAAATGTTGTTTAACTTTAGTAAATGGAAAGTGATGCACATTGGATACGCCAATCCCAAGTCGGACTACTCGATTTTGGGGAGTAATATCGAGGTGACTGATTTAGAAAAGGACTTGGGTGTGCTAATTAGCAGCGACCTTAAGTTTACGAAAGAGTGCGTAGAGGTGGAAAAGAAAGCCCAGAAACTATTGGGTTATATCAGGAGGCAATTTCAGTTTCGGAACAAGGAGATTGTGCTCTCTCTGTACAATTCTCTTGTTCGGCCGCACCTGGAATATGCTGTGCAGTTCTGGTCGCCCACCCTTAGGAAAGATATTGAGCGGCTGGAGCGAGGGTCACAAAGTTAATCCCTTCCTTTAGGCATATGGGCTACAATCGACGGTTACGCGCCCTGAACTTGTTTTCGCTTGAAACTCGGAGGCTGCGCGGTCAACTGATCGAGGTTTTGAAGCTCTTACGCGGGTTCAACGACGTCGATTTTAGAAGTATGTTTAGTTTAAATGATAACCCAACTCGCAACAATGGTTGGAAGTTGGATTTGAAACGGTTTAGGACTAGTGTGTTGGGAATTACTTTACGTATAAGATCTGTGACACGTGGAACAGGTTACCTTCGGAAGTTGTGAACAGTTCCTCTGTGGATCAGTTCAAGAAAAGGTTAGACCATATCTTGCACGCCATTTGAGTCTGTACAAAATTTTTCCTGTCACCCTTTGCCATTGGTACCTCCTCGGTATGGGCCGCAAGGCCTTTTGAGGTACTTCTTTTCCTTGTAACTCCTTGTAACTCTCTCTCTCTCTCTCTCTCTCTCTCTCTCTCTCTCTCTCTCTCTCTCTCTCTACCCTCGTAGTGTAGGTACTGAGGAGGGTGTAAGAACGCTTCAGAACGATCTTGACATTTTGGGTGAATGGTCTGCTACGTGGCAGATGCCATTCAACTTGGACAAATGTAAGGTAATGCACATGGGTTATAAAAACCCGAAGACCGATTACTCTCTCTTGGGAAGGAACTTGACTGAGACCGATCTAGAGAAAAACTTAGGAGTCTATATCAGCAACGATCTGAAACCGTCGAAGCACTGTGCAGAAGTCGAAAAGAGGGCCTTAAAATTATTAGGTTATATTAAAAGACAGTTCCAGTTTCGGAACAAAGAGACTGTAATGTCTCTTTATAATTCTCTAGTCAGACCTCAGCTGGAATACTGTGCGCAGTTTTGGTCTCCATCCCTCAGGAAGGACATAGAAAGGTTAGAAAGAGTACAAGCAAGGGCTACAAAATTGATCCCTTCACTGAGAATGCAAAGCTACCAACGGAGATTGGAGCGCCTAAATCTGTTTAGCTTAGAGACGAGGAGGTTGCGAGGTCAACTTATTCAAGTCTTCAAGATGCTCAAAGGAATAGACAGGGTAGATTACAGAAACTTATTCTCACTTAATGCCAATCCGACAAGAAATAATGGGTTTAAACTGGAACTAAAGACATTTAGGACCTCTGTCTGCGGAAATTTCTTTTCCTATAAAATAGTTAATATCTGGAACCAACTTCCCTCAGAGGTTGTTTCCAGTCAGTGTAAATTTGTTTAAAAATAGGCTAGACAAAGTACTGAATACTCTCATTATTTAAGATTAAAACATAAGAAAACTCTGCGGGAGTTCGCTTTCACGGTGTCTCTGTGAGCAAGCTAAATATAGAGCTATTTATATATTCTCCACTTTCCTGTAAAATTTCCTTGGCTACTTTTCCAGGGTCAAGGTATTTTCTTCAACCATTTTCCGTACCTGCCTCTGGCAGGGAGGGAGCGGAGGGTGGGGAGAGAGCCTTCTACTTTTCTATCCAGTTTTCTACTACTGCTAGGATAGTTGAAAGAAAAATAAACTTGTTTTATAACAGGAACCTCCCAGAGTGGACCGAAAGGTCTTTGAGGCTTCCTCTTGTCCTTGTAACTCCTTGTAACTCTCTCTCTCTCTCTCTCTCTCTCTCTCTCTGAGTTAATTTTAGGGTCTTTGTTATCCTGTAACTTCTGTAATTAATTATTTTTGTTTTCTCACTTATGTTTTTTTTTATTCAAAATATATATATATATACAACCAGAGTTTTTTTTTAACATGACGTTTCATAGAGTTCTATTAATTATTTATTGTTCCAATAATATTTAGAGAGATTTGTAAGCATAGAGGAATCGATTTTGTATTTCTTCGACGTATTTGTTGTTTGGAATTAGGAATATAGTGTTTATTTTCGCGTAAATTGAGGTTTCCTCTGTCTCTCTTCAACTTGAATACTACAACTTCCTGTAGTTTATAGCCGAATCCAAATTACCTCATTAGAAAGTGAACTTACAGTAAATTGTATAGAACCATTATTGTTAAAATGAATCGGTTTTCATTTCTATGCATTAATATATTTGCCCATCAGTAATGGAATAATTTCATCAACTTTATTTATGGCTTATGGTATTCAGTTTGTATACAGGTATATTATGTATATTCTCTTGTTAGGTATGAGCTAAATGCTTAAGCAGCAACTTAGTGATTTAATTGCTTAGAGACAACTAGTGTCGGAATAGACCCAAATCTAATTTTTTAACGTGGCTTGAATTTTGATTGGAATGAAGACTCGAGAAAACGTTGGATTTTGTCAAGGATGGAACCGATACGGGCTCTAGTGCTCGTGAGGGCGAAGGAACGCCCGAGTTCAGATGTCTAGCCCGTTCTTTTACTGGGTTTCTTATTGATTTCGAGTTATTAATTATGTGCTTGAACTGTAACGAGAATTTACAGTTCGAGAATTTACGCCAACTTTCTAATAGTTTCAAATGATTAATTTCTAGATTTTTCACGAATTACTTTGTCTGGATATTGGAGTAAACGTTTCGCTAAGCATCTGGCTTTGCAGCCGGTTAAGTGTTTTAGATATTTAGATTTGTCCCAAATATCTGGATGTTAAGTGTCGAACCGTGAAATGTTTAGCAAACTGCAGAGCAAGATACATTGGGAAATGCTCAACAACTTTTCCCGAAGGTTAGAAATTTAATGTTTGCTATCACTTTTATTAAAAAAAATATTAAACTTTCACTTTGAAAAATGTTTACAACACTTTAAAGCTGTCAAAACATTTCGTTGAACATAAACTTGTCCCAACTTTCCAGTGATTTCAAATTATTCTTTTCTAGATATTTCACTAATTACATTACTATTACTGGACATTGGAGTAAACGTTTTGCTAAGCATTTGGTTTTACAACCAGCTAAATGGTTCACGTATTTAGATTTGTTCCAACAAAAATATGACAGTTGAGAAGAGAGAAACAAATTTATATAAATGGAAAGATTGCAAAATCAACTTTCTGGAGGTCCACAATGTTGGGACAAATCTAAATATATGAAACATTTAGCCAGTTGCAAAATCAGATGCTTAGCAGAACATTTACTCCAATGTACAGCCAAGTAATAAGCGAAATATCCAGAAATTAATTACTTGAAATCACTATAAAGTTGGGACAAACTTATATTTAGATATTTAGCGAAATGTTTAGACACAGTCAGGGTGAAGAATTAGCTGTATAAATGAGTTTAAATTTGATAATTGATTTTAGTGTTTTGCTAGTTTTGCATCATTAGTTTTTACTAAAGTATTTAACACTTCTTTGACTTAGATAACTAAGATAGGCCCAGGTGTCTTTGTTTCGTTCATACTTTATACAAATTCTCCTTAAATAACTTGGCCCAGCCTAATTCCATGTGCATTTATTTCTACGACTGAAAAGGCAATGGGTGTGAGAACTTCCTATGATCGATAGCCTATGATTATATAGCTTATATTTATTATATTGCTCACACATCCTTAACTGAAGGACAGTCGTTACTTTTATTATTTTTTTATTATTATTATTATTAGACTTAAACATACGAGGGGAGTCCTGAAGGTCCCCGAAATTTTTTTTTAAATATGCACTGGTGCACAGGAATGCAACCCATATGGGAAAGTGTCTGACGCGTGTTCAGACCTGTTGCTGCCTTCCCGAACTCAGCCGTTCGCTAGCAGTGATGGGGCAAAAAGCGTTCCTGTTACAGAAGTGGTCTATCACTCGCTTTTTGACCTTTGAAGGCGCTGGTGGGCTAAACATTCACCGTCGATTGCAAAAACTGTACGGTAGTAAGATTATGAATCGGAGCAGTTTTTATGAATAAGTGCAAAAATTCAAAGGTGGATAGACGACGGCTGCCGACGCAAATCGGAGTTGTCGCCCATTGACTTCAACGAAAGACGACAGCAAGGCCTGCGTGGATGAACTTGTGAAAGCGGATATATGTATCACAATTGGTGAGATTGTAGCTCAGCTAATGTGAGTAAGGACATTTGGGAAATTGCTTGCGAAGTTGTACTATCATAAGACTGCTGAAGTTAATTCCGAGAACCTGTCTTAAGAGCAGGAAGCCTACCGATTACAAACATTCAGGACTTTTTACAGAAGCACACAGAGCATGTTGATGCATTTCTACACTGCACTGTCACTGATGGTGAGTCATGGCTCTCATTCCTCCACCTGGAGACCAAAGAACAGTCCAAGAAATGGCGCCATTCCACCTCCCCTTACCCGATGAAATTTACGGGACAGAGATCCATCAAGATCATGACGATCGTTTGGGACCAGAAAGGGCTTTGGTGTCGAATTTTCTGGAGCCGAAACCACTATGAATGCCAACAGGTATTGCGAGTTACTATAGAAACTAAGAAATGCTATCTGACAGAAGACTCCACAATATTAAGGGATCAGAGTGTTTGCCTTCTCCACGCCAACGCTCGCCTACACACGGCTTTCGTGACATTCCAACTCCTTGCCAGTTCCAAGTAGATAGTTGTCACCCATCCATCATACAGCCCGCACCTTGCCCCCTCAGACTATCATCTCTTCAGCCCCCCGAAAGACCACCTTCGAGGAGTATTTTACTTAGTCCTCAGACGAAGATCTCTTAAATGCCACTAGAACATGGCTTCGTCAGCAGAGCACGGACTTCTACCAGACGGGGATACACTTGCTGGCCGCCAAATGGCACAGGTACGTTGATGGCAGTGGGGAATACTTCGAGGGCTAAAGGATGTATTGTTATCTTCCTTCAAGTTACATTTCACTCCAACCGGTTATTTATTTATTTTAAATGTTTCCGGAAACTTTCCATGCTTAAGGAACTCGTAATATGTTATATAACGTAAATGCCTACAAACGTAGATTCATTAGTAACCAAACTTTAATACAGTATATATTTATCATTTCACACTTAATCTATATGACTCTAACAGATTTTAAATAAAACTTAACACTTTGTAGTATTAGATAACTAATTATAGTCTGTATAAGCCGTAATGAACTTGCTTTAAATTAACTGCACGGAACCACTTTTTCCAAATGACAAACTGGACAAGGAGCATGCACAAACAAAGATAAAGCAATATATACATATATACGAGTATATATATTATGTTACAAATTTTGCATAGGCTGTAACGTCTGAAAAAAACTGCACTGAGATGTTACAAGTACCGCAAGCAATGTAATGCTACATGTATCAGAAATATTATATGCTTAACCCTTTCGCTACGGGGGTCATAAACCCCCGGTATGGGGGTTTTCACCAAAAAATCGACCATCACCAAATTAAATGATTTTGATCTAAAAATGCAGCTAAACTCTTCTATTTTCATAGTTTTATTATAGTTTTTTATTCAATCGAAGCATTAGTATGGGGGTGAGGCACGCTGGCGCGCATGTACCCGTAAAGCATTTTGGCGCTGTGGGACTAGGGGTTGCAATCGATAAAATATTATCGATAATTTATCGATAAATGAAAGTCAACTATCGTATAATTATCGAGCAGATTTATCGATAATTTCAGATCACTTCCTGATTTTTTAAGTTTACGCTAAATGAACAAATTTTCTCTTGCAAATGAGATTTATTAGAAATAAAAAACGTTGTTCAAGATACTCCATGATATCTCCATGACCCTAAAGCTATAAATGAACAAATGTCTGACACTTTCAAGATGCCTTCTCCAGTTTCCTTAAAGAAATATGCCACTTCTATATATTTACGACTGTTTCCTGAACCTCTTACGGATATAAGCAGTGCTGAAGAAACTCCATATTAGGGCAACGTAAATGAAGACGACGAAGAGGAGGATTTCAAAAAATGCCTCTATCATGAGATGAGCAAATTGGAATCGAAAACTTCCGAGTCCTTAAGTAAGTCCTCTATGTTCAATGCAGGCAGTGAATTCGCATTGTACGAAGTAAAGAAAAAGAGAAGCGAAAATCTAGATCGATTGTACGATGCATTAAGGACCATCAAGCCTACAAGCTGTGAAGCAGAGCGTGCATTTTCTTCAGCGGGAATTTTCATAACGAAGATTCGATGCAGTCTCTCTCCAGCCACTATTAATGCCTTATGCTTTTTGAAATGGTACTTCCTTAATAAGGATAAAAAACTAAAATCTGTTTAAATAACTATGGCTGTCACAATGTAGAATGATCTCATTAAAATCTGTTCTTATAATTTTGCGTTTTTCTTCTATTAATAAGAGAGCTAATTTAATTAGAAAATTTATCGATAATTACACTGGTATGCATCAATTTTGCTGTCAAGGGTTTTGTAAGTGATTCTTATAGGGTTTTTCCTGCTGATTTCGAATCTGCAATCCGTTTTTCTCAATCAGCTCAGGTTATCCGGCTATGGCCTCATAAGTAAAATAGAATTTTTCGTGATTTTGTCAAAGCGGAATTGGAACAGTAACATCTATCATCACTTGTTTCACTTGTATAATATCTTTTTTTACTTTTCAGGCATATAGATAAAATATTTCATAATGAATAGAGCGTTTAAAAATGATCCCAATAGATTCTGCTACATATGTGGGACGGTTACCATGCCAAATAACCAGTCCCAAATCACTAAATTTGTGAAGACAATGTATAGAGCATACTTTGGAATTAAGCTAGGGGACCAGGACAAAAATTTCGCCCCTCATATGTGCTGCAAGACGTGCATTGAAAATTTGAGAAGATGGAGCAAAGGCAGAGCGAAATCTTTGCCTTTTGAAATTCCCATGATTTGGAGAGAAGGAAAGGATCACGTGACAGATTGCTATTTCTGCATGACAAACCTCCAAGGTGGGCTTATAAATTTATTTTTCTTAAATATTTTGAAATCCTCGTATGAAACTTGACATAATATTCACCATAATGTAATATTCACCATATATAGCATAATATTCACCATAATGGTAATCATACATTTACATATACATATTGTTATAGAAAATACATTTACACATACATATTGTTATACGAGTTACATTTACATATACAATGATTGTATATTTTCTTTCTTTTTCATTCATATTGTCCCAGAAGGGACAATATGAATGAAAAAGAAAGAAAATATACAGACTCCATCGACCTATTTCATATCTTACAGACCGCAGCCTTCCCTCACGAGCCGCCACTGTCTGAATGCTTCTTCTATTTCATATGCAAGTTTCATATCCATGTTTCTGTGTTTCTATTTTCAGGAGTTAACAAGAAGAATAAACACATTGTTGTATACCCTGACATTCCTTCTGCTATGAGACCTGTACGGTCTAGGGTTGCCAGACGTCCTTTATTTCAAAGGACAGTCCTTTATTTCGATCTGCTTGTTGAAATAAATATTTATCCTATAACATTTAAAAAATTTTTAGGGAGCATCATTCTCTCTCTCTCTCTCTCTCTCTCTCTATATATATATATATATATATATATATAAATTTGAGAATCTGGGAGTGGCAGCTTGAAAACGTTTTGAGTGTCCTTTAATCCGGTCATCAAAATCTGGCAACCCTATCTGTACCCCATGGTCTGGAATTCCAATACGCGACCCACCTCAAACCCTGGACTTCGATGATTCTGATGATGAATCAATGACCAATGCCAATGACCAGTCCCAGTCGTATATACACTCAAAATACCGCTTCAAATGAGCCGAGGCCTCTCAACCAGGCCAAACTTAATGATCTTACCAGGGATTTAGGACTTTCCAAATTAGCTGCCGAGATCTTGGGCTCACGACTTCGAGAGGACAACTTGCTGGCTCCGGGAACAACATTTTCCTGGTATAGGAAACGAGAGGAAGAATTCCGCAAGTTTTTGCAGTGCACGAAAATACCTCTTCCTTAGTGTACTGCTGCAATGTTGAGGGGCTAATCGAATCCTTGGGCTTGCCATATAAACGCATCAGAATGAAGGCTATTTATAGACTCGTCTAAACGAAGTTTGAAAGCAGTACTTCTCAACATGGGAATAGGGTTGCATCAGTCCCTGTAGCACATTCCGTACAACTACTGAGAGCTACGATAACCTGAAAATTTTACTGGATGCTCTCGTATACGACCAACATAACTGGAGGATCTGTGGAGATTTGAAGGTAATACTAATATCATAAGTAAACTATTGCTATTGACTATGTTTTTCCAAAGGTTATTTGAGAGCGTATAAGAACACTTAACTTCCCCACAGAAGTGATACAGTCCAATGCATAGATTTTTTTATCTGATAGAACAAATTCTCTAAATTCTTTAAATATTTTCATTTTTTTTCAGATTGTGGCATTTGTATTGGGAATGCAAGGGGGATACACGAAATACCCATGTTTCCTCTGCAAATGGGATAGCCGAGCGGATGAGAAGCACTATGCACAGCGTGAATGGGCATCCAGAGAGAATTTTGAACCTGGGTCGCATAATGTCGTTTCAGTGCCCCTTGTACCACCAACAAAAATTTTGCTCCCACCACTTCATATTAAGCTGGGCTTGATGAAAAATTTCATCAAATCAATGAATAAGGAGGGTTCAGCATTCCGATATGTCGAGAGTAAATTTCCTCATATATCTGATGCTAAACTAAATGCTGGGGTTTCGATGGTCCTCAAATTCGAACTTTGATCAAGGATACTCAGTTCGAAAACGCAATGACTCCAACTGAGAAGAATGCCTGGCAGGCATTCAAATCAGTTGTCACTGATTTTCTTGGCAAGCGTAGAAGTCCAGAATACGAGTCCGTTGTCGAAAACTTGATGGAAGCTTTCAAAGCTCATGGGTCGCGCATGTCCATAAAAATGCACTTTTTGTGGTCCCACTTGGACTATTTCCTGAAAATTGCGGGGATTATAGTGAGGAACAGGGTGAACGATTTCACAAAGATATCAAAATAATGGAAGAGAGGTACCAGGGAAACTGGGATATCAATATGCTGGCGGACTATTGCTGGTGTTTGAAGCGAGACGTGCCCGAGAAAAAAACATAGACGGAAAGCAAAAAAAACTTCTTCTCCTCAATAAACTTTTCCATATTCATTGTATGAATAAAAGTATTTATTCACACAATGTTTCATTTTTCACGAGTGTTCTTATAATATTACTCGTATCTACAGTGTTTAAGCTAAAAAAATCAATAAATTTGGGGATAAAATTGGACTTATAATAAATGGCCAATAGAGAAAAAACCTGACCTGATTGAGGAAAACTAATGTCATTTTCGAATTCAGCATGGTCGAATTATATAATATGAGTTGAAAAAACCCTCACAGCAGACAAAAAAATTTAATATGCATACCAGTGTTATCGATAATCCGAATTTTTTTCAATCATTTATCGATAAATGGACTTTCGATAATTTGCATCCTATATGTGGGACTGGTTGGGGGGGTAGATAGTGGTTGAACCGATGGTTATAGGTGGTGGTATCAGCTGATTTCTCAATACTGTGAATGAAACGGGTCTCGGTAATGAATGACAGCAGTATAAGATACCATTAGTCTTGATTTTATTGATTTATAATAAGATTCATAGAAGGATATAGATTTATAAAGTATATTCATAGAAACAGATTCTTAGTGGTGGTAAGTCCCGTAGTCTTTCAAGTCATATAACACATATATATCAGAAGAATAACATCTATAAATGTATAAATAAAGTAAATACTCTGGTAACTCAAGATCTACTTGGAGGAGTAAGTCACGCCCCTCCACCATGCAACATCACCCAAGACCACCACCACCACCTCTCTCACTCGCACATTTGCGAGTCCTGTTCAGCTTGTTTTTATTTTGATTTTTTTTTACTTTCTCTTTATTTCATTATAGTTTTTATTTTCATTTTAGCATTGTTGTTATATGAAAAAAAAAAGTCATGCGTCGGCAGGAAACCTCACATTTTGAGCAGGAAGTCACACATTCGTGACAAATGTACCCATCAGTAAACAGTAACAATTTAAACCCACGACGTGCTTGGACAGAAAAAGCGGGAAAACATTCGTGAAACTTTAAAAAAAGAAGCAATTTTCCTGAGCGTTTATTTACGCTTCCCGTAGTTTCGTCCTTTTTGGAAAAACATTAATGTACGCTTCGCGTATTTGAAGGGTTAAATATTTCAAACAGCTAGATAGATGATTTACATATTTAAGTGCCATTCTCTAAACATCTCGCACATTTCTGTGATTTCTAAATATTTCGCATACGTAGAACCTGCTTAAGGTGATCACTATCGGGACCAAACATAAGTGATCACTTTGGGCATGTGGCCACTTCAGAAAAAAAAACATTTTTTCGAAGAGAGCTAGTACCAAACTGATCGGCTTTTTTTACCCACAGTAATTTTCACAAGACAATGCTTTTTATACTGAAACGTATATTGGGGTCGTAAAATTGGGGTTTATTAGTAAATACGAAATAATAAAATCTTTAATACTTAATTTGAAAAAACATGTTAGATTTAATAAATGAATTATAAAGTTAGGAAATAGGCCTAAAGTGAATTTAGAAAACAGTGACTCCTGACATCAGAACAGCCAAACAAGTTCCAACACGTTCATACGTTTTAGGAACGAAGTAATGTTTAGTAAATCAGAAATCAGATTAATAGTCAAGTGATATAACACCTTTGTCGGTCCCATCATGTCATTAAAAACATTAGTTGTCAGACAGTATCAAATATATGTAATAAAAGGAATTAATACGGTTAAATAGACCAAATAAATTAGTTAAATGTGGAATAATTAGGAAATTGTAAAAATTATTAAAATGATTTACTAATTAGTTTTTAAGTTTGAGATTCAATGAAGATTGAAAAAAAGATCGTGTGTAAAGCGCGAATGAAACCCTTCTTCTCGAGGGCGAGACGGAGCCCACAAAATTTCTGGAAGAGACGAGGTAGTGGTAGAGAGGGGTCGTACAGTAGTCAATCAGAAATTCCTTTGTTTTTATTTTAATGACCATCGTGCCCGTGGGAATTAGGCCATTAAAGTAAATTCAGTTCTCTCCTAGGGCATATTGAAAGGAAACTCCTTCAGGCCTGAGGCCTACTCTTGTCCCTCGCTAGGCCATATGCTTCATTTCCTTAGGCCTATTTGAATTCCGATCAAAACCTAATCCCCTTTATTAATTGTATAACGTAAGTGTAATTTAATGTGACCTGTGTAAGAACATAAGATTGAAAGTACAAAAACAACCGTGTTTCATAATGAAACTAAATTTATATTTGTAGTTTAAAGGTAAAGACTTCAGTATTTTAAAAGAAAGGTAAATTTTGAAAATAACGATCAACAATCCGAAGAAAAACATCCCTTGGTTCACGTTACCACATCAAGTGCAAATTGTGTCGTCACACCCACCCACGTGCGGAGCAACGAACGGGTGAATGGATCATTTTCATTCATGGGGTCACCCCAGGAGAAACTAGGAACCCTTCACGTACTCATTTTAACTTTCTATTTATTTAACTATGGAAACATCTTCCCAGAAATTATATGCAGAGTTATGACAGAATTATGTTACAAGACCATTGTGTTTGTTAAAGTGACTGTACGATTTTAATAAAAATTAAATTCTGAAAAAAAATATTATTTATAGAAGGATAAATTCCGTCACTTTCCACAATATGCAGGTGGTCACTATACAGTACTAAATACGCACAATCGTGGTAATTCAACATCATTATTAACCTTACCTCCGCGCAGAGAGGTTTCATACGTGCTATCCTTCAAGCAGAACAGGAATTCTCCGAATGTTGTTTAATCTGTCAAAACCCTTTCATTAACTTACAAAACAAGCAATCCTTATTCAGAAATATAATACATTACATAAGGTAAACAAACAAGATATTAAAATAATAGAAATAAGGATAAATGTGGCGTATGATTATATATATATAGGGTGGTCTGGAAGTCTTGTTACCCCTACCTTTATCTTTGAAGTAGTATGTTTAGATATCGTTAGTGGGAAATGTGGACAGTAATAGATTCTTCTTCGTTTTAGATGGCTGACACAAGTTCCTATAGTGTGGAAGAACAGCTCGTTGCGAGTGTATGGGCTCACGAACGTCCACAGACTGGGAAAACCATGAAAGATGTGCGACGGGATTTTTCCGCAAGATTTAACAAACCAATTTGCGCAGTAATAATTTCAATTTGTGCAGTGATAAATTAGGTTCTATATCCGATATAGAACCTAATATATCACTGCACAGATTTTCAATTTATCACTGCACAAACTGAAATTATTACTGCACAAATTGATTATCACTGCACACTAAAATTAGGTATGCCATAAGTCCCTTCACACCTGAACCTTTTCCTGCAAGAATAGGGTGAGGGGTAAATGGGGTAAATGAAATTATGCGACACCCTGTAATTAGATTCGTTTTATATATTTAGCGGAATGTTCAATCACGTTTTGTGTGCTACATCCCTATCTTATATTTGGTAGCCATTTTTCATATTGATGTTGAGTATCATCTATTGGAGCTATTGAAGAATAGGGACCCCAGCCTTCTTTAGTTAGGCTTATAAGGCTAACAACGAAAATATCACGACCTAACCAATCGTTAGGTTAACTGCACGCCCTTGACGATGGGTTAGGTTAGGTCATGATATTTTCGTTAGCCTTATAAAGCTAACTAAAGAAGGCTGGGGTCCCTATTCTTCAATAGCTCCCATTTATTTGTATTATGTTATCTGTAGTAAATTTTTTAGTGTTATTATATAATTTAGAAGTAAAGAGTCCGTCTTGTTTCCTTGTATAGTTTAACCCTCTATGGACAGAATTTTCTGTAGGGTTAAGTTATAAATGCGTGTATATAAAAGGTTAGAAATTTGTAACAGTTGTCCATATAGGGCGCTCAATTATAAGTTACCAAAACGAGTGAACGATCGAGAATTAAGACTTGAAGAAGCACGCACGTTTTAATTGTTTTTCGTTAGCCTTTTATGGGGCTGAGGAAATATTTTGCAGTTAAATCAGAACATACTGTAGTTTAGTTTGCTGCCAACGTTTACATAAGAATTCAAACGAAAGCGAGATCCGGTAATAATATTTTTACTTTTTCGGTTTTTATTTAAAAGTTACTTATTGCATTTAGATTTTAGATTTAATGAATAACTTCTTATATCAGTTGGGAACCGTCTCGCAAGAGTCGAAAAAGTGGGACGCTTTTTATACATTTTAGTTTTCTTCCCGTACTTTATTTACTCCTATACCTACTAGTCTTTAATCCGAAAAAAATCCCGATCTTTTCCGTTTAACGAGTTGTGGAAAACGTGAAAACAACTTTTTGCGGTTGAAAAATAATAAATTTATTAAGAAAGTACATTTTAGGGTGGATAAATTTACTATTTCAACTTACTATTTGATAAAACTTAGTCTTATTTAGAAAATGTGTGCCGATATTTGGCTAAAAATTCGATAATTATCGAAAAGATAATACAATAGCAGAAAGTAAAGTAACATATATAACCTGATAGGCTAACCTAACCTGATACGCTATTCTACTCTTAACTTTTACAGTTTATCGCAAGAAAATTTCTGAGAAAATTTTATAATATATGCCTAACCTATCCTAACCTACAGCCTAACCTATTTCTCCACTGTAAAATGTACCGTTCTTAATAAAATTGTTTTCCAACCCCAAAAAGTTTTTATAGTTTTTTCACAGCCCGTTAAAAGGAAAAGATAGAAAAGTCACAAATTATTAATTTTTTAATTTTTGTTTTTAGGCGAACTTTACCCAAACCTGTACGTTAAAATCTATATTTGCCTTTCCACAGGACTTCATCAAAGTTCATCCTATTCACACTGAAGTGCTTTCATGTTCTGAAAAATAAATTATATATTATCACGTTTACCTGAACTCATTGTAATTATTTGAAGCATTTCGAAATAAATTTGAAGTTGTCACCAACACGACCATTTCCACTTTTTATTAAACTTTATTGCGAAAGAATCATTTCATATAAAAATAAATTTTATTATTCATCAGTTTTATGCAATTTTGCGTGAAATTTTCTCTTCAAATTATACATCGCGATGAATAAATTCATTCCTGCATAACATTTTCTTTTTTTTAGATATTTACTAAAAGTTTCGCACCTTTCATTTTTAATACACAGTATATATATGTATATATATATATATATATATATATATATATGTATGTGTGTGTGGGGGGGGGGGTGACGATATCTGTCTGTCTGTTCACGGCTAGGTAATCTGCAACAAATTTAGTATAAACATTAAGGGAGAACCAGAGAAGGTTTGTAACACTCACACCTAGTCTCTCCTAGGTTGTGTTTCGAGAGGTTTTTCAGCGCAAGACGTTGCGGGCGTTCTAGTGTATACTCGTGTATATATATATATATATATATATATATATATATATATATATATATATATATATATATATATATAATGCACTTCCACAAGAGAACTGAAAAGCGATTCGAAGGGCTTTCGTGTATTGAACAGTACACCTTATCAGGGAATGACGAGGTATACTGCTGAGTACACGAAAGGCCTTGGAATCACTTTAATTTCTTTTTCTGAGTGTGCATCAGATATATATGTTGTGTGTGTGTATATTTGTTACATATCCACAGAGAAAATTAAGTTGAAACACTACTTATCGGAAATTTCCTGGTAAAGTGTCTGAATACACGAAATGCCTCAAGTTTATTTTTCCCTCTGGGTAGCATTTATTAATTTCACGAGCTTAATTGTGAAATTCATCATATATATATATATATATATACATATATATATAAATATGGCGTCGCGAATTCGCCACATCTGCGATTTTGCGACCGTTCCACGAATGCATAGTTCAACCGGGCAACCCTCACCCCATCACAGAACTTGTGTAGCCAAATACCCCGCTCGTACACTCAAAATGTAATTAATTTTAATGCGTGTATTTGCGCTATGTGCCCCTCGTACACAATAGTTACAAAACTTAAACGCATCTATTTCAAAACAGGTTTGGCGAGTTTGGCCCTTATACTCTCGACGATATATATATATATATATAGATATAGAGAGAGATATATATAATATATATATATATAGATAGATATAGATATATAGATATAGATAACTTATATATATATATATATATACACTATATGATCAAAAGTATTCGGACACCCCGGAAAATCCGCATTTCTGCAAATATCACCTTCGCCGAAAGGTATGCTGGGAAAAAGCGTGGCGAAACTATAATGCTGAGGTGTTCTGTTAAGTTATCAGTAACTGTTGTGAAGCCATGCCGCGCGGACGTGAACTCTCCGAGTTCCAACGTGGACTCGTAATCGGATGTTATTTAAATAACGTTTCTATACGAAACATTGCAGCCAAACAGGATATACCAAAGTCGACTGTAGCGGATGTTATCATGAGATGGAAGCACGACGGTGCAACTAACGCGAAAAAACGTTCCGGACGACCACGCAAACTGACGGAACGTGATAAAAGAAGTCTGGTACGACATGTCAAGAAGTCCCGCACGTCCTCTGCCGCTTCCATCGCTGAGGAGGTAGGAAGAGCATCCGGTACCTCCGTTAGTACTGTAACTATCCGCAGAGAGATGCACAGACTCGGTTATTATGGTAGAGCAGCTGTACACAAGCCACTGATTACAAAAGTTAATGCCACGCGTCGTTTGGCCTGGTGTGTCTCCCGTCGTTCCTGGACCGTGGAGGACTGGAAAACTGTTCTTTGGAGCGACGAGTCGCGGTATTCACTCTTCCAGTCTGATGGGCGTGTTTGGGTGTGGCGACAGCCCGGAGAACGGCTTCTTCCTGACTGCGTACGTCCAACGGTGAAGTTCGGTGGAGGGTCCATCATGGTATGGGGTTGTTTTTCCTGGCTAGGGCTCGGCCCGTTGGTTGTTATACCCACTACCATGAACGCTGATGCAAGAGATGCAAGTGAAACAGGCCTCATCTGAGAACAGCACATAAGCCGTAAAATTAGGCTGCACCGCTGTCTGCTGCAGAAACCAGCGTGCGAATTCCACACGAAGAGGGTAATCCCGAGGTTGTAATGCCTGGACTCTCTGACGATGAAACGGATGTAACTGCTGCTCGTGCAACACTCTCCAGTCCAGGTCGTGGTTCACACCGAGGATACGTGCAACACCTCGCGTGCTTGCGCTTGGATTGTCCTGAAATCGCCGTAGGATTTCTTCTTCCATGTCAGGAGTGCGCACGTTTCTCTCCAGACCAGTGTCATGCATGTTTGCATGGAATGTTCCAGTTTCTCGCAGTCGCCGATGCAAATGCGCAAACGTTTGGTGGTTTGGCACACGTCTGTTTGGGAAGCGCTGTCGGTACAACCTCACAGCAGCTCTTCCGTTTCCATTGGCAGCCCCATACACCATATGCATGTCAGCCATCTCAGCAGTCGTGAAGCGCTCCATGTTACGCGTACTACGTCCGATTTAAGAATGCCCTCGGCAAGCGCGAGTCTAGCCCACTTCACCTTTTAGCCAATTGCAGCGGCGCCCTCTCGCGCCGAATGGTGACGTCAGCGGACATACACTTATAGACGAAAAGGGTTTGTCTTGGTGTTGCCTATCCCCCATTACAATTTGTACAGAAAGTTTTCAAACACCCTGTAGATAGATATATGTAGATATATAGAGAGATATATAGAGATATATATTTAGATATACAGATAGATATAGATAGATATATGTAGATATATAGATATAGATATAGATAGATATATGTAGATATATAGATATAGATATAGATAGATATATGTAGATATATAGATATAGATATAGATAGATATATGTAGATATATAGATAGATATATAGATAGATACAGTATATGTAGATATATATCTATATATAGCTATATATCTATATATATATATATGTTAACCCCTCCGTCTATGGCCCTGGGTGGTTCGAATTGACGGGGGTTCTAGTTGGGAGGCAGCAACGGATATTTCTTCTATAACATTCTAATTCTTTTCTCTCGCTTTAGGGTCGACAGTTATTAATTCTTCTCTTGCTATAATACTCTGATACTTTCTCTGAGACTAAAATTATCGACTTTTCTTTTATAACTTATCGACTTTACTAAGTTCCTCTGAAGATAGCCCAACTCGAGGGGGAAAATAAAAAGTTTCTCTTACTGTAATTTACTTCTTACAAATTTACAGGTAGTGGTCTGAATTTTACAGGGGTAGAGGTTCGACCTCTTTCGACCATGGCTCAGGCCGGAATCTAAAAAGTTAAGGAGGCAAGGGGCCTCTGCCCCCTCCCCGCAGCGAGGCTGTTAACAAGGGAGTCTCGTAGCAGTGACCAAAACAGAGTCCCGTAATGAAGTGTAGTTCATTTTACAAATACATGTATAATATAAGCCTAAATGTTGGGGGAAGGCAGTTGAAGGTTAAGTTTCCCCCTTTTAAACACATGATCAGATGTTTGAAAGATTCCATTACAGTTCTATTAAAGTACATTCTTACATTATATATTAAGTCATTACATTCAATTACAGTTTCATTGAAGTACATTACGTCGTTTACCATTCTTACAGTGTGTTTTATATATTTATATATGGTTATATTATATGGTTATAATATATGGTTATAATATATGGTTATTATATATGGTTATTATATATGGTTATTATATATGGTTATTATATATGGTTATAATATATGGTTATTATATATGGTTATGAGTACAACACAAGTACATGAGCACATACAAGATAATTTATATACAACATAATATGTTATAATATGTTATAAATTTGGATCGGAGCGAGAGGAGATTTTTATCTCAGAAGCGTTCGACTTTGCTCTCATCAGCGAATTCGACCACTTATCCAAGCATTTATGAATTTGTGAGGGGTGAACGCACTTAAAAGAAAAAAATAAAAAAAATACATGCGGACGTATTTTACATGTACGTAACACAATAGGTTGTGTGCGTAATATAGACACGCGTAAAATATGGACTGATAGGTTGATAGGCTAGACATCACTAGACAATAGGTAGGACACAATATAAATAACGATGTATAGAGAATGAATTTTTTACTATTAAAGAATTTACCATATATTGAACATGAAAGATATCCACATACCAAATGGATGATTCAGTATTGGCGGTATGGAAACGTGAAGAGAATTAAGTTATTTTATGACGTCATAGTTATTGAATTTGTACGTATAGTACAAATCATTATTAGGAAGATTTACAAGAACGAATTAGAGACAAAGAGTGGGTATTAATGACTAAGAAGTACAACTACGGGTTCCAATCCTGTTATATGCAATGTGTATGCATAATCTAGGGTCTAGGGTGAGATGCAAGGCAATCATAATTAATTATAATAACTTCTATAACAAATGGAAAATGGATACGACTAAACCATAGAAATGGTAGATCGTAGGGTTGTGACACAAACAAAAAGAAGAAGTTACAAGTAAAGTTATTATCCAAACTCGCGTTAAGCGATTTTGGTTCTTATGTAAAAATGAATATTGATTATTCATTGTTCATTTTTACATTGCTCTCCCCTTTAAAAATGATATTTATACAATAATATAATAGGGTACAATTCATACAATACAATACAATTGAGAAAATAACTTCCTAACTAATTCAAGTTAGATGACGAATTTTTCTTTACATCACAAGTTTTATACAGAACAAGTGAGTTGGGTGGTTGGGTACAATGCGGAGTAATCAAATTTTTAACATGACACTCGCTTAGAGGGCTATTATAAAATATAAAAATTCAAAGATTAAAACTTTAATTTTATGCAAACAGAATAAAAGGATTAATACGTTAATTTAGACAACCAATTAAGTTAGACAAAGAATGATATTGATAAATTAAAAAAAAAAAAATTTAGTTTTCTGTGGGGAAAATTACATATATAATGAATAGTAGGTAAAAGGGAAAAATATAAATTATTTTTCAAAGTTACCCTCATCGTACAGTCTATAACTAATTTTATTGACTATTGTAGGTAAAAAAACGAATTACGTAATGGATGATGTATAGGCCTGTGGTCTATTGTGTATTTGTGTGTATTAGATACAAAGTGTGTATCTTATAATTTTGAGGGACAGATTAACTGAGAGGATTTTTAAATTAACTGAATAAATGCCTGAGCAAAAATTTATATATAGTAAGCAAAAATGCTTAGGACTATATAAATAGCATAGTTAGCACTTACACGCTATGAAATAGTTTGTGATATCCAATGATTTTAGAATAAGGTTTGTATATATAGTATATATAGTGTGCATACATGCGTGTGTATGTGTAGGGATTTGGAACGTTTTTGAATTAACAAAGTTTAAAAATAATGTATAATAATTTAAGATGGGTTTAGGGTTATAAAATCTTTTAAGCTTAAGTCAATTATTGTTAAAATCTAATTACAGGTAGTATTAATGATGGTGTATGCATATGAGTTTCATGTGAAAGTGACTTGAAGTACGGAAAGGAAATGAATTCGAATATGTATCAAAAGTAATAGAATTCAATTAGGATTATCGATTTTACGTAATTAAATCAGTTACACGTATATTAAGGTAATAAAAAAAAACTTACTTAGAGGACCTTACAAGTAATGAAAGCAAATCTAGCGGTATTAAAAATTAAATTTTGAAGGTGGAATTAAATTCGACTAGTAACAATCCTAGCCTTATATGAACTATATAACCATTAACATTAAACAGAAGTATCGGTACGATAATTGAATTAAGAAAATTAAGAATACAAATTAAAAATAGAAATCAATTATGCATTTTAATGAACTAAACATAGTATACTTAAAAATAAAAAAACACAACTTAACATAAATTGAGGTTATGTTCCATAGTACCAAAATGGAATTAACCAACTGGGGTTGGGGTGTTAAAATAAAATAAAATAAAAAAAAAAGACAAAGTTTGGAGTACGACATTCGGGGGAATTGAGTGACTAAGCAGGGGGTATAAATCTGAAATTGACAATTACTTTTTTTTTTTTTTTTTTTTATAAAAAAGGGATTGCTTTTCACACTACTTAAAACAAAAATTAAAAGAGTTCAAACAAAACGGGGGAACGGCATGTTCCTCCCTATAGTAATTTAAAAAGGAAGTCATTGGACCTGATTGATTGATTATTACACTATTACTGTTATCATATAATCATAAAAATTATAAAACTCGTTACGAACATTTGTAAAAACGGTTATGGTTGCAAACAATAAAATATGTCATTTTACCTATATATTTATATACGCAACAATGGCATGAAAAGAAAAGACAAATCGGTCAATTTCCTTCTTACAAAAAAAAAAAAAATTAAACTAAAGACACAAACCGGTTAATTCAGGTTGAATTTAATTCTCTTTTACAACAAAAAAAAGGTTGAATTAAATTCTTAAATTAAATTTTCTTAAATTAAATTCTCTTAAACTACAAAGAAAAAGTTGAATTCAATTGACTGCATTGACATGACGGGACTTGAAAACTGAGACTTGAAATTGACTTCAAAACTGACTCCGAATAAAACTGACTGACTCCGAATAAAACTGACAGACTCCGAATGAAACTGACCGACTCCGAATGAAACTGACCGACTCCGAATGAAACTGACCGACTCCGAATGAAACTGACCGACTCCGAATGAACTGACCGACTCCGAATGAAACTGACCGACTCCGAATGAAACTGGCCGACTCCGAATGAAACTGGCCGACTCCGAATGAAACTGGCCGACTCCGAATGAAACTGGCCGACTCCGAGTGAAACTGGCCGACTCCGAGTGAAACTGGCCGACTCCGAGTGAAACTGGCCGACTCCGAGTGAAACTGGCCGACTCCGAGTGAAACTGGCCGACTCCGAGTGAAACTGGCCGACTCCGAGTGAAACTGGCCGACTCCGAGTGAAACTGGCCGACTCCGAGTGAAACTAACTCTGTAAATCTCTGGGGCGGTTGTCCCTCTTGGATGCAACCTTTCGACTCGAACTCTTATCCAGTATTTCTGTTAATCTCTGGGGCGGTTGTCCCTCTTGGATGCAACCAACTGAAACTGAAAACTGATTTGCAACTTATTTGCAACTAAAACTGACTCGAAACTACTTCGAGTGTCTTTATAAATCTCTGGGGTTTGGTTGTCCCTCTTGGATGCAACCTTTCGACTCGAACTCTTATCCAGTATTTTTGAAAATCTCTGGGGCGGTTGTCCCTCTTGGATGCAACCTTTCGACTCGAACTCTTATCCAGTATTTCTGTAAATCTCTGGGGCGGTTGTCCCTCTTGGGTGCAACAAACTGAAAACTGATTTGCAACTTATTTGCAACTAAAACTGACTCGAAACTACTTCGAGTGTCTTTATAAATCTCAGGTGTTTGGATGTCCCTCTTGGATGCAACCGACTGTAACTGAAAACTGATTTGCAACTTATTTGCGACTAAAACTGACTCGAAACTACTTCGAGTGTCTTTATAAATCTCTGGGGTTTGGTTGTCCCTCTTGGATGCAACCAACTGAAACTGAAAACTGATTTGCAACTTATTTGCGACTAAAACTGACTCGAAACTACTTCGAATGTCTTTATAAATCTCTGGGGTTTGGTTGTCCCTCTTGGATGCAACCAACTGAAACTGAAAACTGATTTGCAACTTATTTACAACTAAAACTGACTCGAAACTACTTCGAGTGTCTTTATAAATCTCTGGGGTTTGGTTGTCCCACTTGGATGCAACCAACTGAAACTGAAAACTGATTTGCAACTTATTTGCAACTAAAACTGACTCGAAACTACTTCGAGTGTCTTTATAAATCTCTGGGGTTTGTTTGTAACTCTTGGATGCAACCTTTCGACTCGAACTCTTATCCAGTATTTCTGTAAATCTCTGGGGCGGTTGTCCCTCTTGGATGCAACCTTTCGACTCGAACTCTATCTATATATATATATATATATATATATATATATATATATATATATATATATATATATATATACATATATGCCACACTGATCAAAACTGCAAGAATGCAATCGCTGAGCCCCTATACTGGATATGGAGACGATCATTAGACACGGGAGAAATACCGGGCATCCTGAAGAGCGCGAACATAGTCCCAATATATAAAGGAGGAGATCGATCCCAGGCCAAAAACTATAGGCCAGTGTCGCTTACATCTCACCTCACTAAAATATTTGAAAGAAAATATTCAATGATAACCAACACGGGTTTCGATCAGGCAGATCATGCCTATCACAACTAATGGAACACTACAACAACATTATTGATTCACTTGAAAGTAATGAAAACTATGATGTACTATACACAGACTTTGCTAAAGCGTTCGACAAGTGTGACCACGGAATCATAATACATAAACTGAAATATATGGGAATAACAGGAAAAGTAGGGAAATGGATATATAATTTCCTAAGTGAGCGGAGGCAAGTCGTTACAGTACAAGGGGTATCTTCATCAGAATCAGAGGCCCTCAGCTCAGTACCACAAGGAAGAGTATTAGCTCTACTACTCTTCATAATCATGCTAACTGACATAGATGAGGACGTTACCAGAGACAGCACAGTAACATCCTTTGCGGATGACACAAAGATCAGTAGAAAAATAAGAAACCCAGAAGACATAGGATCTCTACAAACCGACATAAACAAAATCTACAAGTGGACTGAAGACAACAATATGAAGTTTAACACCGAGAAATTTCAGCTATTACGGTACGGAAAAAGAGAAGACTAAAGTGCATGGAATATTATACCCCAAATGGACAGGAAATTCAGAGAAATTCCAGAGCAAAAGATTTAGGGTTGTAATGACAGATGATGCGAAATTGAAACACAAAATAAGATAGCAGTAAACAGAGCAAAGAGAATAACGGGTCAGATATTGAGAACCTTTAAACGAAGGGATAGGAATGTAATGATTCCTCTACTGAAAACCCTGATCATACCCAAATTAGAATACTGCTCGGTCCTAACTTCCCCATATAAAAAAGACATTAGACAGCAGGAGGGGATCCAAAGAAGCTTCACAGCCAAGATCAATGGGTGCAAAGAACTAAATTACTGGGAAAGGTTACGAGAACTAGACCTATATTCACTGGAAAGGAGAAGAGAGAGATACACCATTATTTACACTTGGAAAATAATGGAGAAACTAGTCCCTAATCTTACTCTGAATCCCATAACTCCCCCAAACAACGATGGAAAGTAGAAGCGGTAGACTGTGTCGTATTCCCAAATTGAAGGCGAGACAGGGAACATCATTAACCCTGAAAGAAAATAGTTTTGTAGTGAGAGGACCAAAACTGTTTAATCAGTTGCCCAAAGACCTAAGAAACACGAAGGGAGTTGCAGTGGAAATCTTCAAAAGAAGACTAGACGCCTGGCTCAGAACAATCCCCGATGAGCCGGGCGTACCTGGCTATGTGAGGTGGAGAGCGCAACAATCCAACTCACTACTTCACCAGGCCAACTCGAGAGGAGGGGCGACAAGCTTGACCTTCGCGAAATGAGAAATCATCGCGCGGAACCTTTGTAAGGTAAGGTAAGGTATATAGATATATATAGATAGATATAGATAGATGTGTATATATATAGATATATAGATATAGATAGATGTGTGTATATATATATATATTATATATATATATATATATATATGCATATATATATATATAGATAATTAGATATAGATAGATGTGTATAGATATATATAGATGTGTATATATATAGATGTATATATAGATGTGTGTGTATATATATATATATATATATATATATATATATATATATATATATATATGTGTATATATATATATATATATATATATATATATATATATACAGATATAGATGTATATGTATATATATATATATAGATATAGATGTATATATATTTATAGATATAGATAGATATAGATAGATATAGATATATATATATAATGTTATAATGTTATAATGTTTCAGACCAACAAAGACCCTAGGATCCACTCATGGCTGGTCTACCTAACTGTGTTCGTAATCGTGTATTGTGTATGTCCTCCGTGGTGGCGGAGGGGACCTACAATTTTACGTGGGTTCCGAACCACAAGAACATAAGAAATTTATGTAAAAACTGCCGGTAATTTGGCAACGACCACTTTTTACGAAACTAAATAATTATCAATTTAAAACTAATTAATTATCGATTTAAAACTAAAGATAGAATCTCTGGATCAAGAGGTTCAAGTCATAATAGACTACTATCCACAAATGTTACACTCTATATCTATTTATAACGGACATGCAAATATATCAGATCCAAAGAAT
>JAJOZX010005156.1:67500-210000 GCA_023014485.1 Bathynomus jamesi
TCGGCAAATATCCCAAATCATGGCATGATACCTAAGTTATTTTGACGCAGGTCTAAATTATTTGCTCAAATGCAATGATTGATATTAAGTAATTGTTGGGAATTGTTGTCAATACTGTTGTTTGTGATACATATCCTACGTGAAGAATCTAATGACCAAATTCCTCAGTGAACCTCTCACGCGCTCGCATTTCGAGGAAGTCACGGTCGTCTCACTAATAGATAGTTTATCCATTATTTTAAGTGGTAACCTATTCCATCTTATGAAAGTCATTAGTCTAAAGCAAGACTGGTGGGCCGTGAATCAGAGAAATTTGCATTTGATTTGTTCATCGTAATTATTACGTAATATAGTATACTCTATATAGTACTATATAAGAGTTTATTGGTAGCATATCATATGACAATTCCCATAAACATGTGATGGCCTCGATGTTGCCAGTTTTTATTTTTTTCCTGAAACTATTACCTTCTCATAGTTTGTTTCAACAATGCATATATTATCATCTCCACGAGCGTACACATTGCAAGAAAAGATTCTAACTAAGGATAAGTAAGGTTCTTTCATGGTCACAATATATACTTTTATAGATGTCAAACATAAAAATATAATAAAATTCTATATTAACATAAATATATATTCGATACACATTTACGTCATAGCTTTAACATCAGTATTTCGTATAGCTTCCTCCGGCATCAATAATTTCTTGCAATCGTTGTAGCAGAGAAGAGGCCAGATTGTAGGGGATGTTTGGTGTTCGATGTAAGCTCTCCCAACTATTCCTCGTGTGAACTAAAAGTGCTTCAAATGTTCTTTCATTGCGTTGCTCCCATTAGTTAATCATTACACTGGTATGCATCAATTTTGCTGTCAAGTGGTTTGTAAGTGATTCTTATAGGGACTTTCCTGCTGATTTCGAATCTGCAATCCGTTTTTCTGAATCAGCTCAGGTTATCCGGCTATGGCCTCATAAGTAAAATAGAATTTTTCGTGATTTTGTCAAAGCGGAATTGGAACAGTAACATCTATCATCACTTGTTTCACTTGTATAATATCTTTTTTTACTTTTCAGGCATATAGATAAAATATTTCATAATGAATAGAGCATGTAAAAATGATCCCAATAGATTCTGCTACATATGTGGGACGGTTACCATGCCAAATAACCAGTCCCAAATCACTAAATTTGTGAAGACAATGTATAGAGCATACTTTGGAATTAAGCTAGGGGACCAGGACAACAATTTCGGCCCTCATATGTGCGGCAAGACGTGCATTGAAAATTTGAGAAGATGGAGCAAAGGCAGAGCGAAATCTTTGCCTTTTGGAATTCCCATGATTTGGAGAGAAGGAAAGGATCACGTGACAGATTGCTATTTCTGCATGACAAACCTCCAAGGTGGGCTTATAAATTTATTTTTCTTAAATATTTTGAAATCCTCGTATGAAACTTGACATAATATTCACCATAATGTAATATTCACCATATATAACATAATATTCACCATAATGGTAATCATACATTTACATATACATATTGTTATAGAAAATACATTTACACATACATATTGTTTACAAGTTACATTTACAATGATTGTATATTTTCTTTCTTTTTCATTCATATTGTCCCGAAGGGACAATATGAATGAAAAAGAAAGAAATATACAGACTCCATCGACCTATTTCATATCTTACAGACCGCAGCCTTCCCTCACGAGCCACCACTGTCTGAATGCTTCTTCTATTTCATATGCAAGTTTTATATCCATGTTTCTGTGTTTCTATTTTCAGGAGTTAACAAGAAGAATAAACACATTGTTGTATACCCTGACATTCCTTCTGCTATGAGACCTGTACCCCATGGTCCTGGAATTCCAATACCCGACCCACCTCAAACCCTGGACTTCGATGATTCTGATGATGAATCAATGACCAATGCCAATGACCAGTCCCAGTCGTATATACCTCAAAATACCGCTTCAAATGAGCCGAGGCCTCTCAACCAGGCCAAACTTAATGATCTTACCAGGGATTTAGGACTTTCCAAATTAGCTGCCGAGATCTTGGGCTCACGACTTCGAGAGGACAACTTGCTGGCTCCGGGAACAACATTCTCCTGGTATAGGAAACGAGAGGAAGAATTCCGCAAGTTTTTTGCAGTGCACGAAAATACCTCTTCCTTAGTGTACTGCTGCAATGTTGAGGGGCTAATCGAATCCTTGGGCCTGCCATATAACGCATCAGAATGGAGGCTATTTATAGACTCGTCTAAACGAAGTTTGAAAGCAGTACTTCTCAACATTGGGAATAGGGTTGCATCAGTCCCTGTAGCACATTCCGTACAACTTACTGAGAGCTACGATAACATGAAAATTTTACTGGATGCTCTCGTATACGACCAACATAACTGGAGGATCTGTGGAGATTTGAAGGTAATACTAATATCATAAGTAAACTATTGCTATTGACTATGTTGTTTTTCCAAAGGTTATTTGAGAGCGTATAAGAACACTTAACTTCCCCACAGAGGTGATACAGTCCAATGCATAGATTTTTTTATCTGATAGAACAAATTCTTTAAATTCTTTAAATATTTTCATTTTTTTTCAGGTTGTGGCATTTGTATTGGGAATGCAAGGGGGATACACGAAATACCCATGTTTCCTCTGCAAATGGGATAGCCGAGCGGATGAGAAGCACTATGCACAGCGTGAATGGGCATCCAGAGAGAATTTTGAACCTGGGTCGCATAATGTCGTTTCAGTGCCCCTTGTACCACCAACAAAAATTTTGCTCCCACCACTTCATATTAAGCTGGGCTTGATGAAAAATTTCATCAAATCAATGAATAAGGAGGGTTCAGCATTCCGATATCTCGAGAGTAAATTTCCTCATATATCTGATGCTAAACTAAATGCTGGGGTTTTTGATGGTCCTCAAATTCGAACTTTGATCAAGGATACTCAGTTCGAAAACGCAATGACTCCAACTGAGAAGAATGCCTGGCAGGCATTCAAATCAGTTGTCACTGATTTTCTTGGCAAGCGTAGAAGTCCAGAATACGAGTCCGTTGTCGAAAACTTGATGGAAGCTTTCAAAGCTCATGGGTCGCGCATGTCCATAAAAATGCACTTTTTGTGGTCCCACTTGGACTATTTTCCTGAAAATTGCGGGGATTATAGGGAGGAACAGGGTGAACCATTTCACCAAGATATCAAAATAATGGAAGAGAGGTACCAGGGAAACTGGGATATAAATATGCTGGCGGACTATTGCTGGTGTTTGAAGCGAGACGTGCCCGAAGAAAAACACAGACGGAAAGCAAAAAAAACTTCATTCCTTCCTCAATAATCTTTTTTCCATATTCATTGTATGAATAAAAGTATTTATTCACACAATGTTTTCATTTTTCACGAGTGTTCTTATAATATTACTCGTATCTACAGTGTTTAAGCTAAAAAAATCAATAAATTTGGGGATAAAATTGGACTTATAATAAATGGCCAATAGAGAAAAAACCTGACCTGATTGAGGAAAACTAATGTCATTTTCGAATTCAGCATGGCCGAATTATATAATATGAGTTGAAAAAACCCTCACAGCAGACAAAAAAATTTCATATGCATACCAGTGATTATTGCCCAAAGGTTTTCAATCGGATTCATATCAAGAGAACGTGGTGGCAGAATTAGATTAATAATCTCTGGCTCCCTTTCCTCCACCCTTCGTAATTCCCCACCCAACCTCGTTTCCTCCGACATAGCAACGCTTACCTCCATCCTCATTCCACTTCCTTCATTAAACCTATTATCGCTTTTACTCTCCCTTCCTTCCATCCTTCAATGCCAGCGTTCTTAAACCTAGCACATAAATTATATAATATGGAATCTAACACCTTAGATCTCTACGCATTCATGTTACTTGAAGACGCCTGTGTCTTAGGGGAATCTAAGTGTTGAGAGTGGGCTTGAGTGGGTAGTCTATAGATTACTACAGATGACCTTGAACGCTCCAACTATTTAAAAATGATTATTTATTACGCACATCATATGGCATAATACACACATGAATTTAAGTATCTTACACTATAGGAATGGAATTGAATCCTACCAGAGTTAAAAAGTTGCAAAATATGATAGATTAGTTTGTATTAAGAGGTTACTAAGAGAAAAGGATTTGGGATAGAGCGGAAGCCAGAGAGTATATTTTCTCGAGTTTCGGTTATTATTAACGTTATATGGATACATTGCCATGAGTTGTGATCAGAGAGAGAGAGAGAGAGAGAGAGAGAGAGAGAGAGAGAGAGAGACACACACAGAGAGCTTTTAAATCACACCTTTTAAATGGTTTGTGGGTAAAGGCTTCACGTATGTTATTTTAGTCCAGGGTAGTTTATGTGGAGGTATTAACGTAACTTGCACTTGGGACTGTTAATTGTAAGACAACTACCATAGCTGGGACTGAGACACGTTATCCCCTCCATACTCTATATATATCTATATACAGTATGTCTCTATATATAAATAGATAGAGTGATCGACACAATGATAATGTGGACGTCATTGATGGGGTTAGAGCAATTATGTGCACCAATCCGAACACACACCTCCGCTGCCATAAGGACCGCCCATTTTATACCTAACAGACTAGCTTGGGACGAGACAGAGGCGCGAGACTTATTGTAAGCACTGTACACCGTATCACTCAATCACTAAATCTGTAAAAAGGTAAAAAATATTAATTTACATATGTATACATATTTACAAATTGTATAATATATTTATAACATCGTAACGTAACCTAACCTACAAATATAAAAGTTAAATAACTTTTTAAAAATAATTTTTTCAAAAAAAGAATTTCATTTTTGAATCAGCGTGAAAAACTGCATCAGTGACGAAATTTAGGAAAAAATCGGAGAAAGTTCACCAAACATAAGATCCCAGAATAATAATTCATAATACATGTAGTAATGATATAAACTAAAAGCAGAAATAGACTTAAAAGAGTGCTAAGAAAAAGGAATATCGATGGTAAGTGGAGCTGCAGACAATCGTTTGCATACAATGAAGCCCATACTTTAGAGCAGTAGTCCACAAACTTTTTCAACAGCGTCCCCCTTCCATAAACAAAAAAATGAGTGGTCCACCCATCCTTTTTAATAATTTAATTGGTACATAACTTCATGAAAAACAATTTAATCTAAAACTGTATCAAACGTTTAAGGTAATTAAAACTAAAGTTTGTTTTTTATTATTTTAAATTAATCTTTAATTAGTTTCAGGAATTTTCGCTTTCATTATCATAATAAAAGTAAAAGTAATTTTTGTATACTTGCGTTGTTTATTCAGTTAAAACAAAAGAAAATAACAAATAAATCACTTACGAACAGTTTTAATAAAATATTTGTGGCTAACTTATCTTGTTTGCATTTCGTGTCCTTCACTCCGGCTTTTGTGATTTGTTATAAATCTTTTCGCGCGCTCAGTGTGTGCACCACTGGCTTAAATGACAAATGGCAGGACTGATGAATAGCTTGGGTAATTCGACTGACAGTTTTGAATTCTTTGCAATAAACTGTATTGAGCATGTTTTGTTACTCCAGGAGGTAATTTATGAAGGTTAAGATGATGACACTGCCCAACAAAAAATACATTTTTTGCTGCTGATTTAATTCTAAGACCTGTTTATGGATAATATTGATGAACTGATTTAAAAAATCACCTTAGATTTTGTCCATCACATCAGGTTTTCGTGCAATGCAATATGCCTATTTTGTGTGATCCATGAAGGGCGCTTATCAAAATTGATGATTTTTGAGCCTGCAGAGATTGTCTTGACATCTCTCATTCTAGGAAGTCCTATAAGAAAATTTATCAGCACTGAAAAGTAAGAAAACTGTAGCTGTTTAGGAATATATAAACAAATAGACATCATCATCATACCATATGTATATAATACTTAAATAAACACACGAGTCATACAACTGTCCAAAACAGTAAATGCATAAATAAAATAAATGGTGAAAAGAAAAAACAAATGTAAATTAATAAATAATGAAAATAAATTAATAAACAAATAAAATAAATCTCAGCCCAGGCTCCCTTTTGAAGCGGCGCCCCCCGGCCCTAAGACAACTATTCTCTTAGACGAGAATGGAGAAAATCAGGTTGATATGATGTTATCCTGTCAAAAAATGTCCATCTACCAAACCTCTCCCATAATACTTGCGTTCGGGTACGGACTCGTATTATGGGGATTGAACTGCGCACTCACTCATTTGATTATTACTTTAAATGATTTATCACACGGAGATTTGGTGCTCAGTTTAATAATTATTGTTATTGTAAGCACCACAAACTACCATGTATCGAACGTTGCATTCCTTATTCGAGAGGTGGGCTACGTCGTGGTCGATGTAACACCGCTTCCCGTTGATCAGCGAAGTTAAGCGACATTGGGTCAGATAGTAGTCTGGTGGGAGACCGTCCGCTGCGTCCAGATTATGTAGTGACCCGTGGTTCGTTCGGATCCCACTTAACCCTTTAAGGACGAGTTCGCAGCATATGCAGTCACTCTTGTTACCAGAACGTATAGGTTTTATTGTTATTCAAAACTAAATATTTTAGTAACTAGTCAATGAGATGATACACATTTTGGGTTCCTTTCTCGACAATTAAATATCTATATAAACATGTAGAAACATTTATAGAAACGAGGCATTGTAGTACAATTTATATTATTTCTGGTGGACCTTAAGGTACCATCCGTCGTTAAAGGGTTAAAGCTGTATGTCCTCTCCGTCATATGATCTTAGACGTTGCGGAGAAAGTTAAACAACCCCGCTATTACATTTTAATTCCAGGGGTGGATTTGCACGAAAATGAGGCTGACCTTCCGTCTTGGCGGCATTCTCAATTACAATTTTACTGGATCTGTTTTACCTTTTCTTTCTATAAGTGTATATGTATACGTAGAACGTACAATTCTATGAGGGCAAAAGTATGTTTACATTTTGATAAGTTCTATCTGAAATTTATTCGGAGAAACATTCACGATAGGAATAGTTCCTAAACATTTAGGTACGTATTGTTCTTTTAGAACACACGGTGTGATTCTAGCAACTGATACGCTTCTGTTTGTCATATTAAAATCCCACTCTTTTCTAACTCCATTGTTCGTACTCCAAATTAAAATTTTTACTTTGGAACATGTATGTACAAACTCGTTAAACTAAACAGTAGTTGTAATTCCTAAATCGCTCGCAATATGCCTTTTCTAAATGTTAATTAACAACTATTCGGTGTGAATGGATTTTTCCATGTAAATTGGAGTAATTCAATGTTAGTTAAATTCATGCTTATGTTAAAATTTAACGAATCTGCGTGACCTTCATCAATGTTTTCCTCATTTGTAATTCAGTTGTGTAAATCAATGGGTAATTTTTTCTTCAAAATTCATGCAAAAGTTGTATAAAGTTAATTTAAACAAATTACATCAAATTATTACACATTCAGAAGTGTAAAAGCATGGTCTGAGACGGGAAGCGGAACAAAGTCGATCTGCACAGTTGACATACATAATGTCGATATTAAAAAGTTAGTTTAAATTAGGTCAGGTTAAGTTCAATTGGGTTAGGTTAGGTTACATTATGACCGATTAGGTTACGCTAGATTAGGTTAGGTTAGTCATTTTCACTGAAAATCTGAAATGTATGATGGTTTGAAATCTGAAATCCATATACTTGCATAAGGTCGAACGTCGACATCATTTAATTCGATTTTGTTCATGTAACGCGTATGAGAATTTTCAATATTCTTTATTTTCATTTCTTGTCGTTTTTCTCTTCACTAACTTCCTTTTTGGGTCAGCTTACAGTGGATCTTAGGGTCTTTGTTAGCCTGTAAATAGGTAAATCTGTAAATCTCGCAAAATACGCCATCAGCGTTTTTTGAGGGCTTGCTTCAATCCCTTTTGAAAGAACTTCAGTGTGTGAGGGACAGATAGTTATGGGTTGAGTCGTTATAAATATTTATGCCTATTTTATGTAAAGTCTTCTATAAATGCTTCCTTTCTCTATATAAATTCAGTGCTTACAAATGTAATCATGGTATGAGAGTGTCCACTTTCTTCTTTATTTGCTGGTCTTTTATCCTTTTTACTACTTCCCCGTAAATCTCCCAAATGATATATATACAGTAGGGTGGAGTGAAAAAATCAAATAAGATTGACTGAAATCTAATAGTGTGGGAAAGTTTCCTTTTGGCCTCCTTAATATTTGTATCAAATATTTATGTCCTGACTTTATCTTAAGGCGCCCCAATGACCTTGAAATTTATGTTCATATTGGATGAGGAGGGAGCCCTAATCTGCTTCAGTGCTATTGTAATTGTCAGCCGCGTTGCATTTTTGTTGTTTTTGTCGAAAATCATTTATGTACTTTATATAATATTTTTCTGTAATCGTCATTACTACATTAGATTAATTTTTAATTCTGAAATTGTTATTTTGTTCTTTTGCAGGAATACATTTTTCTGGTGAAAGTTTGATATTGATATAGGCCTAATGTCTCAATCATTATAAGTGCAAACGAGAGAGACTATAAACTGTCCCGTATTTGGTGCACAAAAGAACTTGATTCGTTTACTTCCAACTTACGGAGATGTGATGAAGTTTTACTTGTGGATTAAAAATGATCTGAAAGAAAATTCAACTAAGGAACCCACTGTACGTGAAATAGCAGAGGAAGTTGCAACAAAAATCGAAAATCTGTGGTTTGAAGCATTTATTCCTGTTGTATCACATACTCGTGGTATGCAAATGATCCGATCCTATCATGAAAAATATCGAAATATTAGAAAGCCGGAAAAAGGTAGACAGCAAAGTGACGGTTATAAAGCTAGAGTAAAACTGTTTCAAAAGGAAGCACATACAAAGCTGTTTGACATTTCAGTCTACAAATGTAGTGAATTTTCTTCGTGTAGTTGTGAAAAATCTTGTAAAGTACCATTCAAGGAATAACTGTTTCTTGTAGATCAGAGGACAGAAAGGAAAATGGCTTTGGGGTCACTTGACATCACCACATCTAAGCAGCTTCAACGAAAAGAAGACAGGAAAAGAGAAGAAATTGCAAGAGTTGCAAAACATCTCGCATCAACAAGCAAAGATAATGCAGAAATGGAAATTGGCAAGTGTGGATCTACTACAGAAACGGAAGGTATGGAAGATACGGATGAGGATACAGAGTATATACCATCTTCGTTTCAGAAAAACAGATCGACAATATCTAAATTGAAAACTACAAATCAAATGAGATCGTATTTATCATCAGTAGCAATGGCTTGTAATAGAACAGGTGTGTCGGATAGGTCGGCTGCAGCATCGCAAGTGCAGTTTTGTATGATGTGGGTATTGTGACTGAAAAAGATTTAAGCCAAGTTATAGACAGAAGTGAAATAAGTAGAGGAAAAGGATACGTTGCGACATTCAAGAGAAAGTAAAGGTAGATGTACCTCTTCGAAGTGTTTACTTTGATGGGCGTAAAGATAAAACTCTAGTCCGAGAAAAGAAAGGAACAAAATACTATCGCAAAAACCATTGTAGAGGAACATGTAACACTACTGCAAGAACCACAATCAAAATACATTGGTCATGTGTCACCAGTATCTGGTTCCGCTGAAAGTATTTCATCCTCTATCTTAGGCTTTTTGGCAGATAATGAAATGGATACTACGAATGTAGCAGCTATTGTTGGTTGTGATGGAACGGCGGTCAATACTGGTACACAAGGTGGAGTTATTAGAAGACTAGAGCCAGGGGCGTACCTAAAGTATTTGGCACCATGGTCGGATCCTTCCTTTGGCACCCCCCATAAATAATTTTAAAATTTAAACACACAGAAAAATATATTATGTTTGCAAGTAGATTTTTAAACAGTACAGTACTGTCATAAGCAAATTGGAAATAAAAAAAATGCAGGACATTAAAAATTCAGTGAACAGGTAATACTGCATTTTATTTTATACAAAAAACACAGGAAATCCAGTCTCAACGCTCAGCGGCTGAGCGTGAATCCTCTCTATTTACCTTTGAAGGATAGGCTGAGCCTTAGAGGATTCACAGTCTCTGCTCTCGAGCCTTAATTTCTGCAAGCTGATCAATGACCTCATCAAAATTCACCTTCTTTGCATATTCATGTTCAATTGAAAGTAAAGTCAGATTTGTCAATCTTGTCTGACTCATGGTCGAGCGAAAGAAATTTTTTATCAATTTCAATTTGGAAAAACTTTTCACATGAAGCAATAGACACACAGACAGTCAAAAAGAATCTCAAACAGTGACAATCTTGGCAAAGATTCACAAAAATCTCATTTCACAATAAACTCCAGAATGCTGTCCATTTCTTTGCCTCTTCAACGCTGATTTTGGCAGCTTCCAAATGCCTCCGAAGCCGTCCAATTTCCACACTATCTTCATCAGAGAATTCATCGAAAATCTGAGTCAAATTTGGAATATACTTCTGAAGTTCTTCTGTTCTTCTTCAAGAAACAGTTTTAGAGCTTGGAGCTTCACAATGCACTTTTCAAGGCTGATTCCAACTGTTTGCAAATACTCTTGTGTGAGATTAATTTCTTCCAGGACTTTACACCAGAAAGAAAGGTAACTCAAAAAAGAGATCACACACAGCAGAGCGCAAAATCTGAGCTGATCCTCTTGTGTCTACATTTTCTTTGGGATCGCACAGTACTTCAAGGGTTGAGATCAGTTTTTCAAAATTTACCTTCACTGGTTTCACAGCGTCATAATGAGCACTCTATCTTGTCTGGGAAAGTCTTTTTAACTGTCATGCCTACATTATCCATCAGCACTTCCCATCGATGGGTTGAGATTGAAAAGGACCACTGACAAAATGAAAATCTACAGTATATCCAGTAAATAAAGAAGTAAAAAAAAAAATTATTACAACAGAAAAGCTTCAAACAAGTGGTTCTTAAACTTTTTCCAACCAGATACCCATTGAGTTATCAGATTATCAACCCAGACAAGCAGAGAGAACTAATTATCAATGCCAATGCATTAACACTAATTCAATATAGTATAGTATAACGCTAGCTATTATAATTGATATAATTATTTAATAAGCAGTAAGCACTAACAACATATTAAATATACAATGATACTACACTGGACATTGTAAAATTGTTGAACTTGACTAAGCCAATAAGCATTAGTACTAATTCAATATAGAATAGTACTGTAGTTGTTGATGTAAATCTGAAACGGTGTTTACTATATTAAGCATGTAAGCATTAACACATCTCCATGCAGTCACGTCATCACCCTCTGTCTTAACATCACCATGTAGTTGCATTAAAAAAAATCATGCAGTCATATCACCGCCACCATCGTAAGATCACCACACAGTCATCATAAAAAACTCACTCAGTCATACACATCATCGTTACTTCAGTAGTCATGGTTGTAGGAAAAAAGTAAAGTCTAAAGTTTAGTGCAAGGTGTGACTTTCCTGTCTTTTTACTGATAACCAGTAGTCACAGGGACCACTATTCATAAACATGAGTTTCTATAACATCACGACGATGCATTTACCGGGTTTTATAACATCACGACGATGCATTTATAAACACTTAAACATCACTATGATACCACATTGTCAAAAATTACTGGACACTGGTATAAGTACCAGATATTGTTATAAACACCAGCACTTTATGCTTTATCATAATTATTTAATGAAACATACTTCACGTATGTGGAGTCAGTGTCAAGTGAACAAGACTTGGAATGTCAGTTGCAGCCAGCTGATTATGCTCAACAAACTGATGACTAAAACGTCAACAAACGTTCGCCTTTCGATGTAATTTTTATCAAATATTTAATTTTTCATTTGTAAATTTTGTATTGCAAATAAAAATTTATTTTAGTCGAAATTAACATTAAGCTGTTGTAATAGTTTGAACATTTTTAAAAAAAATTTCTTTGGCGAATTTTTCATTTGGTTTGAAAACTTGTACTGGTATTTCAACTCTCCCGATGGCACCCCCTTCTGGCTGTCACCCGGGGCGGACCGCCCCCCCTCGCACCCCCCTTAGTACGCCACTGACTAGAGCAAAATCTTGGCAAACCTTTACAGTGGTTTGTGTGTCAACTACATGCAAATGAGCTTCCTCTCCGACATCTACTTCAACAACTGGATGGAAAGACCACCGGTCCTTATGATTTTTCCGGTCAATTGGCATGCAACTTCAAAAGTGTGCCAAACTTCCCATAGTAGAATTTAAGAGAATTAAGGCTGAAACACCGCCAGTTGACACCATTGATCTTAGTACAGACGAGAAATATTTGTTGGAAATTCACCAAGCGGTGTTTATTCGTTAAGTTCGGCTCTAAAAATTCCCGGTAAAATGGCCCATGAAGGTGGCTAACAACTGCAAACCGAATACTACGATTATATGTAGGAACTAATGATCCGACAAAAAATCTTCAAACAGTAGCAGAATGTCATGAAAGTGTATACACCAATATGGTTCTCCGTTAAATCTAATCCCTCGTGTACGGAAGGTGCAAAGCACGTATGGCAGACAGTTCACCTGTCACGCTACTTTAATGCAGAAATAAGTTGTCATCGACCCTGTTATACAAAGAAGTGCCTACTTTTGCCACCCTGAAAATATACTTTTGAGTATGATCACCGATGAAAGAAAGCACATAAGAGAACTTGGATTGCTGCGAATTTTGAAGGCAAGGAAGAGAAATCAGAAAGGAATTAGAGTATTCACAGTTCCAGCCCTTAATTTTGAAGCTGACAACTATACAAACATCATCAATTGGCAAGAATCCAAAGTAACAGAACCACCTTTGACATGTGAAATACCTGACGAGACAATAGCATCAATGATAGAGGCTGGAGATCTGTCTGAACTGAAGAGATTTGTAAAACTAGTGAAGCATCAACAACCGTCTGAGATTCATTGTCCAGGGGCGGCTTTATTCGATCAACGATGGAATCACGACGAAAGATGGTCCATTTCAACACCAAGGTCGAATATAAACCTTGAGTTAACATCTAATTACACAATTCGTGCCCGTGTTTGGTAGGGAGGTTGGGTTGGGCACAGGTGGAACTCGACATACACTCATACAGCCACCTCCACGTGGTGAGTTCTGGGTTATTCTGACAAACAAGTCAGAGTAAGCGAAGAGCTGTCTCCATAAAAAAAATAAATAAAACAAATTATACTCTGCTCTATATTAAATTTTGATACCCAGTGGGACACGACAATTTTCTGTCTAGCTGTAAATTTTTAGTACACCTGGGTACCTCTAAATATTTTGCCATCATTATAAAAATTCATACGCATATTAAGACGATCAATAAGCAACTTCTCCGCACGATTAAATATCAATATAATAAAAACGTCTTTTTCAATCATGTTTTCATTTTACAGTGAATTTTCTGCTTTAGAGTAAATTTTAAGGCCTCTGGGGCACCTCAAAATATTTCTTTACCCTTACCAAAATTGGTATGCATATTAAAACGTTCAATAGGCAGCTTTTTCGTTCTCTTAAAAGTTGATATAGTAAAAAAAGTTTTTTAACTCCGTTTTCACTCCACCCTAATATACAGTACAGTTTGATTTACCTTGGTTTTGTTTTCGCCTGAATTGTTCATTCTAACGAAGGTCAAGCTTGATGCTCCACCTTGGACCTACAGCTTAACGTGAAATCCGAACCACGATCCAACACAGGTGGTCAGAAATTACAAAGTCATGTCCGCGGACTCTATCTCACGACCTCCCGATCAGCAGCAGCCTAGCGACTTAACCACTAGCCCACCTAGGATACCCGTTTATCTACCAACCTATTTTTATGGAAAGATGAACAGCTAGGTAAGCTGCGCGCCGTCTGCTCTCACCGGGAATCGAACCCGGAGCCGATGGATTCGTAGTCAGCGATGCTAATCACTACACCACCGATGCGCCGTGGTTTTGAGGGCGTACTTCAATCCTTTTTAAAATATTTTTCAAAAAAATTGCCTATTTTATGTAAATTTCTTTAGAATTCCGTTCTTTCTTCATAAATTCACTGTTTTTGGTAAAACTATAATAATCGTCGAATTTTGTATGTGAAGTCAACGGAATTATGCATGTACCATCGGTTACAAAAGTTGGGATACAGTGGGCGGAAAGTTAGGTACGGCCACAGGTAATAAAGCCACGCGTGATTTCTTGGTATTTACGATTCATTTGGTCATAAAACCTAAATAGAACCTGTGATTCGACAATTCCTTAGAAAAGAAACGAGTGAACCTATGTTGAATTAAAGGAAAAAACAGATACGATGAAGGATAAAGAAAGGAAAAGATAAGTGAAAATAAAATGGAAAAAGAAAGACAGATGTGGTAAATAAATGAGGGAAAGTTAATTAATCCATTGAATGAATCAAGGAAAAATAATGTTTGAAGAAAGGCGAGAGAAAATTATTCACTTCTTTCTTTACGGAAGATAAGAGTTCACATAATATAACATAACTATGAGTCAATACGCCACGCAAACCCTTATTGAAATTCCGAATAAAATCGTTAAATATATCTTCCTTCGTGTTTCCAGGTTTTCCACTTGCGTTCTCTCCCAGTTTAGTAAATGTCGAATTGTAAACTCTAACTATGCCCATTCCGATGTAATCCATTCCCTCATTTCTCTCGGAAGCTCGACTCTCATGAGGAAGGAAGAAGTAGCGCCTAGTTCATTATATTAACAATATCATAAGTTACCAGCATTGCAATTTGTCGATTAATTAATTATTTAACTAATTTAACGTTTCAATAATGGTTGAATAACGTGAAAATTATTGTATATTGCATGTTGCCATAACTGTGCTTCGTAATCTCGTAGATATTTCGCATTATTATATCTTGCATAATAATTATTTCATCAATTCACTGTACGCATTATGGTCATTCATTATATTCTTGAGGAATGTTATCAATCGTATAAAACAATGATGTTATATATGAAGACATGTTCTTCACACATTATCTATTTATCTTATCTATCTTCCATCTGTCTCCTTTATCCATTTTAATCTACCTATTGTTTATAAATTGATTATTTATTTAATTATTGAAGTTAGCGGTTATCCGTCATCTACATATTATAAATAATTGTGATTTTGTAATTAAATTATTATACAGTCTATCGTATACTATAATATAGTTGGATATAATTTCTTGTGTGGATATAACTTAGTGTAAAATGATACCACTTGGTAAATATACAGATCATCTGAAGATCAGGGCCCACAGCCTTCTTTAGTTAGCTTTATAAGGCTAACTAACGAAAATATCACGACGTAACATAACCAATCGTGAAGGGCGTACAGTTGGCCTAACGATTGGTTAGGTTAGGTCATGATATTTTCGTTAGTTAGCCTTATAAAGCTAACTAAAGAAGGCTGGGGACCTGATCTTCAGGTGATCCAAATATACTCGTACTTTCACGTCTATAACAAATTTAATACTCTATTATTACTTCCTCATTAATACTTAATACTTTATCTATTATGTATCAACTCTTTTTAATTAATATATTTATGGAACTATTTGGAAATAATTTTTGCCTAATGTTTGAGATCCTTCAGTCGTTTAGTGCAAATATAGTGAGGATGTCTTTGTGGTTATTCCAGATGGTTTCGGCACTAATTTTAGATAGTTTAAATAATTGCGTCCTCTCAATTAAATTTACATTATAACATGAACGCGATAATAAGCTCCCTTTCCTCTACATTTGTGTCATGAGATCTACTGTAGTTCTGATAAACAATCATTAATTTTCATCACCCTCTTTCCATTATCTTAACAGGGTAACTTTATTCAAAGTAGTACAGTGAATGTACCAACGTAAAAAATATACTGTAATATAAAAAAACTAATAGACTCACCGATCATTTTCTAACAAATCTGTTCAAAAGTCTTACACAACACCCTTTACAAATTTTTTCAACATTTTTTCAAGAATTTAAACTCTGCACAAGAGTGTTTCCAATTGGAGTCACTTTCTCCGTTTTTATTTTGGTTTTAGTGTTTTAATCTGGGCCAGAAAGAGAGTTCACGTGTATTGTCAAAAGCTTGCTCGTTTTTATAGTCTTACTTTTAAATTTTTTAAGTTTTAATCTTTTAAGATTTAATGTGGAATTATAAATAAATAAATAAATAAATAAAGAATTATTTGGTTGGTAAAGAATTATTTGGTTGTATTTGAAATGTAATTCTTACAATGGGAAAGAGAAGTGTCATGCGATATTTTGTAAGATTATGTGCCAGCATGAAATCAAGAAAAAAAAAAAAAACCCACTAAATTTAAAGGTGGCGCGGTGCTGTGAGGTTTGTGGAATCATCGATTTATATATATATATATATTTATTTATTTATTTTGGATGGTTGGAAAGTAACACATCCCACAGATAAGTGCATAATTTTGTTTCCAGGTTTGCGTGTTTTTAAGATCACGCTATATATATATAAATATATATATATATATATATATATATATATATATATATATATATATATACAGGGTGAGTCAAAAGTAGCGCCCGATTTCTGTTTTTTTGGCTGTCAGATTGTGCATCGATCACGAGGGAGGGCACTTTGAAAATTGCAAGTAAAACAGCTTGGTACAGTTCCGTAATAATTTTCCCCCGAATAAATGGTTAGATAAACATGTCATTCATTTATTTCTACCTTCTTGTACACTGTAATACAAATGGCAAAAAACAATCAACTGACAGAAATCGGGCGCTACTTCTGACTCACCCTGTATATATATATATATATATATAAATTTTATTTTTATTTATTAATCAGACATTTCGGAAACTCAATTTCCATCATCAGTGCATTAATAACTCTCTCCCAAACCATTTACTACAATCTCTAACCAGGAATTTTCTCAATAACATTTATCAACCCCTCTTAAAGTCCCCACTGTTAAAGTTATACAATACTTTTCTTTTCCCTACTACGACTACATTAGTTATAAAATACAATCAAAACTTCGCCACCTACTCACCCTTCTTTACCCTCAAATTAACCTTCAATTTTTAATCACCAATAATAATAGCATTAAATCGTATCTCAACCATAAAGAAAAAAAATCCAGCCCCCTTGTTTCGTCTACCGTTTACTCTTTCAACTGTACTCGCTGCAAAGCAAGTTATATTGGCAGCACCATTCGCCAATATCAAACAAGAATGGACGAACATCGCGGCATTTCCACTAGAACCTCTGAACCTTTAAATAAACCATCGAAATCAGCAATAAGAGATCATTGCCACTTCCACAATCACCCACTGCTCCCCACCAATTTCAAAATTATCAATTCAATATACCAACCAACCGACCTCCGCATCCTCGAATCCACATCCTTTGTACAAAACCAACCCTCAACGACTACAGTTCTGCCTTCAACTTAAACATACAGTAGCTAAATAATTCTTCTGAACTATTATTGCACCACCACTCTTCGACTTCTAACATGGCCACTTCAACAGTCCAACCATTGCCAACCTTCATACAATTAGATTACCCCCCCCCCTTGTACAATAACCCGGGAAGTTTTTATTTTCAATATTCTTTTCACCTGATAACATTTATTTATATATCTTACCTCTATACATTTGTAATTCTTTTTTTAATTTTAAATTAGTATTTTAATTTTAAATTATTATCATAAGACTATAATATACTGTATAAAATCTTTTACTACATTTGTTCACTTATTTTTTTTTTCTTATCACTGATTATGGAAAAAATAGGTCCTGCTCTAACCAGAGTAGCCTAAACACAACCTAGGCTACGTTGGAGATGGAAGACCTAGGCCAAAGATGAACCAGCCTAACTATTTGTCCATAAACAGGACTTCCATACTCTTTTGTTAAACAATTACAGCTGAAACGTCAGCTTATTTAATCTAAATTTAATAACCGAAGGGAAATTTATGAACTTCTTACCTTGAAACTAATATAAATTTTATTTCTTGACACCAATAATGAACATTTTTATTCCGGCTTCTTTCGTCTTACGTTTTTTTTTTCGTCCTCTCTATTATTCTGCTTATTCAGCTTATGCCGATCTTTTTCTTCTTCCCAAAACCGTGTTGCTATTTCTAGCGATGGGATCTTTTTTTCTTTTCATCCCATATTTGTTTCTTCGTTGGTGTCTTTTTTATTTTTTTCAGCAAGAGTTCATGTTCTCCTTCTGAGTTATTTTTTATTGTTATTATTTATTTTAATGTCAATATGGCTTATCCAAGATTAGGTGGGTATTCCATTTCGGTACTCCCAAATTTTCCACACTGATGATGGAAATTGAATTTCCGAAACGTCTGATTAATAAACATGTACCACCTTTTCGTCCTCTTATTCCTCGCTAAGTTGTGATTCCCTAAGAACAAATGCTTCACTCAAGTTATATACAGGGTGTACATAAAGTCAGGATCTATTTTTGTGAAGCACTTGGAAATTATATGGAATTCAATCATAAAATGATAAAGTGGTAACATTTATTAAATAATTAAGAGTAGGATTCGACGTGACGCCCATCAGTATCCCTGCACAGCTCAAATCGTTCCGCAGCATTTCTAAACACATTCTGGATCATTTGCGGGGTTATGTTATCTGCAGCAGTTCGTATACGTGTACCTAAGTTTTCAAGACTCGTAATCTTCGTCTGATAGACGTGCGATTTGATAAAGCCCCATTCAAAGAAATCTAAAGGGGTTAAATCTGGTGATCTCGCTGGCCAAGGTCTGTTGCTTCCGCGTCCGATCCAGCGATTTGGAAAACGTCCATTTAGATAACCCTGAACAATTTTGGCATAGTGACAAGGAGCACCATCATGTTGATAGACGACGGGGATAGGATTGTTAGTACCGTCGTCTATCAACATGATGGTGCTCCTTGTCACTATGCCAAAATTGTTCAGGATTATCTAAATGGACGTTTTCCAAATCGCTGGATCGGACGCGGAAGCAACAGACCTTGGCCAGCGAGATCACCAGATTTAACCCCTTTAGATTTCTTTGAATGGGGCTTTATCAAATCGCACGTCTATCAGACGAAGATTACGAGTCTTGAAAACTTAGGTACACGTATACGAACTGCTGCAGATAACATAACCCCGCAAATGATCCAGAATGTGTTTAGAAATGCTGCGGAACGATTTGAGCTGTGCAGGGATACTGATGGGCGTCACGTCGAATCCTACTCTTAATTATTTAATAAATGTTACCACTTTATCATTTTATGATTGAATTCCATATAATTTCCAAGTGCTTCACAAAAATAGATCCTGACTTTATGTACACCCTGTATAAGCACAAGCACCATCCGGGGCAAAAATGAGTTATACCCACTGAGAGGTTCTTCAGACCGTATACTATCATATGGTAATGGATGAATTGCAGAAACGCCAATGTTCGTATGGTCGAAAGTTCCGCGAAAAATAATGCGTTATCTCTGTCCGAAGGTCGCATAACTTTCAACGCGTTTTCTGACGATTAAAAAAAATGGCGCTTGTGCTACTTTTGCTTCGGAAGACCTCTTATATATATATATATATATATATATATATATATATACAGTGCCCGCGAAAAGTATCCGATCACCCTGGAAATTTGTATTTTTTACATAAAAAACAATGTTTAAATGTATACTAACCTTATATTAGTATTTTGTCATCTGTCCTTTGGTTTGGATGACTTGTTCTAGACGTTTTGGCATGGATTTAATCAAGTTTTGACAAACTTCCACTGATATTTCCTTGCACCATACCTTTTTGATGGCTTCTTGTAATTTTTCGACTGAGCCAGTGTCGTGGCATTCAACCTTATTTTTTATTATTAGCCACATATTTTCTATCGGATTGAGATCTGGACTATTACCAGGCCAATCCAAAATATCAAATTTATTGTCAGTAATCCATTTTGTCACTATTTTGGCCCTGTGACATGGTGCACCATCATGCATGTATGTTTTTGTCCTTTGGATTGCCATTGCCATTGGAAGTTTATCCTGTAGCATTGCTAAATACCGTGCACCATTCATAGTTGTGTTCTTCGGAAGAAAATATAGGTTTCCACGCCCATAGTAACCGAAACAACCCCAAACCATCACACTTGGAAGGTGTTTCATTGTCTTTAGGGTGTATTTAGGGTCCATCCTATTTGAGCCAATGGGCCAGCGAACCTTTTTTGGACAACTTCTGAATGTCAAAAATGTCGACTCATCACTAAATAAAACCTTCTTCCAGTCATCAACAGTCCAATGAATATATTTTTTACAAAATGCGACACGTTTTTTACGCATTTTTTCATTAATGAACGGTTTCTTAGCAGCATGGCGAGATGGTAATCCGAGTTCTTTTTGGAGCCGCTCCTGGATAGTTCGTTCAGAAACACCAGATAACAAATTATTCATATTAAATTTGATTTCTTTCGCAGTTATTGTTGGGTTTTTCAATACTAAACGTTTCATAAGTTTATCTGTTCGTGAATTTGTTTTTCTCGGTCTGCCAGATCGTTTTTTAGGGACTGGCGTGGTTAGGCCGGCATTGTTCTTAGCCCGTGAAACCCATAAATTAACGGTACTTTGGGATATGTTTAATTCCTTAGCTATCTGTCTCTGTGATTTCCCACATGTATGCAAAGCAACAATAGCACCTCGACAATCACTCTTAAGTTGTTTTTTAGCACACATTATATATAAATTTTATTTACACCACTTTCTGTAAAAAATAACAAAATATCAATAAATTTATACAAACAGTGAAATCTGACAACTTTGAGACACAGCCACCCGCAACGAAGGCTACCAGAACACTAATTTGAGAATGCGTTGGATAGCTCTCATATCAGCGAGCAACCTCAAAGTTACCAGATGTCGCTAGAACAAATAGAAAGTGAATTATGTGTCTCTGAATATCAAGGGAAAATATTGTATTTTCTTGAGTGATCGGATACTTTTCGCGGGCACTGTATATATATATATATATATATATATATATAAATTATATATATATATATAAAACACCGAAGGGAAAAAAAAAACAAAGTGGTGCTCAAGCGCTTTCGTCTAATGACATCCTCAGGAAAACTGAGGATGTCATTAGACGAAAGCGCTTGAGCACCACTTTGTGTTTCTTTTCCCTTCGTGGTTTTATTCATATATATATGTTATAATGTTTCAGAACAATAAAGACCCTAGGATCCACTCATGGCTGGTCTACCTAACTGTGTTCGTAATTGTGTATTGTGCATGTCCTCCATGGTGGCGGAGGGGACCTACAAATTTACGTGGCTTCTGAACCACAAGAACAAAATAAATTTTTATAGTGGGCACACTAAGGGCCACGTCGGCCCATCGAGGCGGCTCCACTATGTAAAAACTGCCTGTACATTGGCAACGACTAATTTTTACAAAACTAAATAATTATCAATTTAAAACTAAATAATTATCAATTTAAAATTAAATAATTATCAATTTAAAATGAAAGATAGAATCTCTCGACCCAGAGGATCAAGTCATAATAGACTACTCTCCACAAATATGTTACACTCTACAGTATATCTATTTATAAGCGACATGGAAATATATCAGATACAAAGAATCCGGTCAATTTCATTACGGTATCCATCAATACCAGTACCTTGCCAACCAAAAATAAGTCACGGTCCATATCACTTGCGGACCAAGTGTTTGTGGGGCAAGTGAAGATCATGTTTTCCAATACCTCACAGTACTATGGGGGGCACTGCTTGGCAGAGGAAACTCTTTGAAAGGGGTGTGTAAGGACAGAGAGTATCCCCTAACCCAAAATGCTGCCTCCCTGTATCCCGCAACACTTGTGTTGAGCTGTGGGATCTATCACCACAAAGCCTCAATTTTACTACCTTAAACTATACCCAATCTGTCAACATATGCGTCTAATCGATTTTTAAACATGTTTATAGACGTGCTACTAATTACTTCTACCGGCAAACTATTCCAGCTATTTACTATTCTATGCGTTAAAAAGTTTTTGGCAACTGCTGTCTCGAACCTTCTACTTGTCAACTTACACCCGTTATTTCTAGTCCTATTATATTGAGATATTTCGAAATAGCTATCTCTATCTACGTTATCGAACCCATTCATACTTTTGAAAACCTGGATTACATCACCCCTAAGCCTCGGAGTCTCGAGTGTAGTCAATTTTAACTCTTTAAGCCTTTGTTTCGCTACTTCTAAATCACCTGTGACTATAACTCCTAAATCTTTTTCCTGCTCTACGCTTATCAACTCTTTCCCTGACATACTATACGCGAAATTACCGTTACGCGAACCTATATGTAAAAATTTGCACTTATCGACGTTAAATGTCGTGCCATGTGAATGACCAATCAACGATTTTATTCAGATCATTCTGGATTTTACCTCTATCTTCGTCATTAATCGCCCTACCACTCAGCTTCGTGTCATCCGCAAACTTTGAAACTGTACTGACTAGGCCGACATATAAATTGTTAATATATATAAGAAAAAGGAAGGGGCCCAATAGAGAACCCTGAGTAACGCCACTCGCTACATTAGCCCAACACGACTCCGCTCCATCAACGACCACCCTCTGTTTCCTACCTCGCAACCACTCCTCTATCCAATTTATTGCTACACCCCTGATACCATGAGCTTTAGTTTTCTCAATGAGTCTTTTGTGCGGTACGGTGTCAAAAGCTTTTTGAAAATCTAAATACACTACATTAACCGCCCGATGACTATCGTAAACGTCGACCACGCTTTGAAAAAATTCTAAAAGATTAGTTAAGCAAGATTTGTTTCGCCTAAAACCGTGCTGCGTATTTCTAACTAGTTTATGCAATTCTGTGTTCGACTATACGATCCCTAATTATTGATTCCAGTAGCTTACCTACAACAGACGTTAAACTGATTGGCCTATAATTTCCCGCCGCACCTTTATCGCATTTCTTAAAGATAGGTGTTACGTTTGCTAACTTGAAATTATCTGGTACGCACCCATCAGAAATATACGCATTAAAAATCTTTGTTAGCGACACAACAATGCTATCTTTTAATTCTTTTAGTTGTATGGGATATATGGAATCCGGCCCCGGTGATTTACGCTTTTTTTTTATCAATATAGCGCATTACCTCCCCTTCACTAACCACAATATTATCCAAAATATTACCATTATCAAAAGGTATTATGTCTATGACCGTAGGGATATTCGTTACATCTTCTATAGTAAAAACTGACGTAAAGAATTCGTTTAGCAAGGTATCCATTTCCTTGTTTTCAGAAACTAGATCTCCGTTAACATTTTTCAACGGCCCCAAGACACTTTTTACAGGATTTCTATTGTTGACGTGTTGAAAGAATCGCTTGGGGTTTTCTTTACCGTCACGAGCTACGGAGATTTCAAATTCGCGCTTGGACCTTTTTATTACATTTTTCGCTCCACGCCTTAGAGATATGTAGTTGTTTCGTAACCACAAATTGTCTTTATCGCACTTATGTAGCCTATAAGCCCTGTCTCTACTCTTTATAATATCTCCTACTCTAGAAGTAAACTATAAGGGCTTGTTATTTACTTTCGCACGCTTAATTTTGTACGGTACACGTTCCTCATTTATAGTCCTAAATACTGTTTCAAACGATTCCCTCATTAGTTTTGCGTTGGAGTTCCCCATTATGTTTTCCCAATTGACGTATGACAATTTATTTTGAAATTTACAAAAGTCTGCGTGCTGGAAGTTAGGAATTTTAGTCGAGTTAGTTGGTTTCGAGTGACTTACTGAGAGGACAAACTCTACCATATTGTGATCGCTATTGCTTAACAATTCTATTACTTGAAGATTAGGAAGATCGGTAATTAGCCAATCATTCGTAGTTATTACTAAATCTAAAATACTGTCCAACTTCGTAGGTTCCCCAACCTTTTGAATAAGAGAGCTATCCTCGAGAAAATTAATTAAACGATTACCTCCGCGTCTCCCTTCATTATATCGTAATTCACGTTGGCGCAATTAAAGTCACCCATAACTAAAGCCTGCTCACTACCTATTATTCTCTTTAGTTCACGATATAACGGTTCGTCCGTATCAGCTGTTTGATTAGGGGGCCTATATGTAACCGCAACAAGAAGTTTGAAATCGTTCAATTTAAGTTCTGCTATAGTCGAATCTATTGGTTCTGGAATTGTGTGCTTTACTTCTATAACGTTCGCAATATTATCTTTGATATACAACATAACACCGCCTCCTCGCCTACCTATTCTGTTTTTAACGAAAAGTCTATAACCTCTAATTTGATACTCCCCTACAAAATTACGTGTTTCAGTGCTAAGCCACGATTCATTTATTGCAATTAAAGAAAAAAAAATTCGTTTTTTATTTCGTAAGCTACGAGCATTTAAGGATAGAACTTTCAAATTGTTTGTAATTGCGACACTTTCGCGAGCGCAGTGGCAATATGTGGAATTTACGCTGGGACCGTTCGAGTTACGACAGTAGGGTTTGTTGAATTTTTCAACTTTCAAATTCCAAATATGAGGGGTGCTAAAAAGTTGCAGCATGACTTAGGAATTCTAAAGATATTTTTGTTAATTTAATATAATTTAGTTTTGCTTGGTAAGAAGCTACATAAAAATAGTGACTTTTTTTACTTTTTTGTGGAATTGTATAATAATTATTATATTAATAATTATATATGCTGTATATATAATGCACTGCTGTTTTTGCTTATTTCACAGGTTGAAACATATTCATCAGTGTGCTGAAGATTACTTGTCCGTCAGTGCTACCATCCTAACCAGTGGGAATTGACCTACAATGGCTTCTAAAAGGAGGACAAGACTGGGGACATTCACACATATGAGCAACCTAATTGGAACTGGTAGAGAGTTGTTGCCCTCTGAACTCCCAACTCTGCGAGACATTCTGAAATATGGGCTACTGCTAAGAGAACAAAGTGGTGAGGATGTGAGAAACTACCCAGCAGCCAGTCTTGCAAAGGACATTTACCTTAAAGTGCTTGAAAAGTGGGAACGAGCAAACAGTTCTTTTGTAGCCCCCGTTGTAAATTCACGAGTCACAATCTTAAACAAGATCCAAGAGAGCTGGGAGCAGGCCAAAAACATATCTCTTGGGAGAGGAAAGCTACATGTCAAAGAGGCTTTCATTGCAAAACTTGACAAGCTTTTTGACATCCTCAGTTGCAAGTGTAAAATTGTTCTCTGCTCTGAATTTGGCTGCCTTGCAAATGCTGGTTGCAAAAACAAAACTCACATTAACTGTACATGCCCTAGGGAGATGAAGATCCCTGTGAAGGAACTTGCTTTCATTAAAGGTCAGAGAGACAAGTCTGGTTCTATTGGACCACATCAGATTGGCTTGCCAGATCAACCTGAGCACAACAGACAAGTCAAAAAGCAGAAGCGGCAAGAAGACGAAAGAAGAAGGCTTGCTGAATATAAGCAGACAAGCAAGCAGGATGTTTCAATGCCATCAAATGAAATAATTTTCTCTGATGATGAAAATGAAGAACAAATAGCTGATGCTCAAGATGGAAAGGATGGAAGTTATGAAGTGACATTAGAAATACCAAGCACGTCTTCAACTTCCAATAAAAAGCCAGAGTACAACACATTAGAAATACCTAATGTTGCTATGCATAGCATCAGATATGGTGTTGGCCTGCGTGCCGCAGCTGCCATCACCACTGCTGCCTTTATGGATGCTGGCTTGATCACTGAAGAAGACAAGAGACTTGTAGTTGATCACAATAAAGTCAAGAGGGCCCAAGAAAAAGTTGAGATCCCTGGATCAGGAATTTGATGATCTTTGTAAGAAGGGAAATTGACTGCACTTCTTTGATGGCCGTCAAGATACAACTAAAGTTATGCTGAAAGCAGACAATTCAGATCGTCAGTTCCCCAGCATCATCAAAGAAGAGCATTATTCTGTGTGCAGTGAGCCAGGTGGAAGATATCTCTACCACTTCACTCCTGAGAAAGGCTCAACGAGAAAAAACCTGCTGAAGTTATTGCTGATAATCTTGTAGATTTCATGAAGAAGAAGGGCATTGATAAAAGCCTGCAGGCCATTGGAGGTGATTCTACAAATGTTAACACTGGCTGGGAGGGTGGTTCCATGCATTGGGTAGAGGTCAAGCTTTGCCGTAAGCTGATCTGGTTGGTTTGTGCCCTCCACACTAACGAGTTACCCTGCGACACTTGATCACAGCACTGGATGGGAAGACCTTGTCTAACAACAAGTGGACAGGTAACATTGGCAAGATGCTAGACACTGCAACCGAACTTGAAATTGATCCTTCATTCACCAAACTCTCAATTGGAGAGCCTCTTACTTCACTGAGTGACAATGTCGTAAAGGATCTCTCTACTGATCAAGCATACGGGTATAGGATCACACAGGCCATAAGGACAGGAGAACTTCCCACAGATCTGGCCCTTCTTGAAATTGGTCCAGTGAGCCATTCAAGGTGGTTGACAACAGCAAACAGGCTTTGTCGCATATGGGTTTCAAAACATGGCCTTAAAGGCAAAACCCTCAACAACTTAAGACTGATAGTGGAATACATTGTTGGTGTGTACTACCCCTGTTGGTTCAACATCAAAGTAAAACATTCTTGGGTGGAAGGCCCACGCCACATCTTGTTTCAGCTGCGGCTAGTTAGGCTGCAAAAGAAGGCTGTAGTGGATGCTGTTTTGCCAACCATCAAGCGCTCAGCATGGTATGCATTCAGCGAAATGATAATCCAGACACTCTTGTGCTCAGATGACAGTGAGGAGAGCTGGTGTCCAAAAGATTGTTGACATGAGGGGTGGAGATGATGACACACTTGGAGATCTTTCTGTACGTCCCAGGAAGACACCTTCCATCAACCCCAGTGCTTGTTCCGTGTTGGAGCTGACAGACTGGTCTGATGGGGTATTTGAACCTCCTTTGACATGTAAACTGACTACAGCGGAAGTAAAGAAGTTCTTTGACAAGCCTATGCAAGTTCCACAGTGGCCCTGTCATGCTCAGTCAATAGAGAGGTGTGTGAAACAAGTCACAGAGGCAGCAGGCAGGGTGTATACACATGAGAAACGTGAGGGCTATATCAGAGGCCAAGAAGCAAGTCGGCGGCTGATGTCCAAGAACGAATCAAAGCAAGACTTGATGAAACTTGTTTAAATATTTTTTTTTACTGATGTCATTACTTTCTAATGTTGTTTTATGATTACAAGGATATGTTTTATGATTACTAGGATATGTTTTATGCAGAGAAACTAAAATTTTTATAGCATTACCTGACATTTTGAGAAGCTAAAATTAATAAATGTTGTTTTCCAAGAGCAATTTATGTGCTTTTTAATCAAACGTAGATTTACCAAGCTAAGTTTTGAGCAATCACAAAAATAATAGCAGATTTGAATTCTTCACATCCAAAAACATATTTTTAAAACCCCTCAGTGAAGGAATTGGCAAAAATTAATTTTCACCTCCCACATTGACACACCCTATTACGACAGCCTGAAAAGAAGAGACCGTATTATGAAATAGTCTTCCTAAACGAGCAGCTCCAACGTCATTAAGATGAAGTCCATCTCCGAGGAACAAGTCCCTCCTGCCGTAGAAACTTCCAAAAATTCACAAAATGCACTCCTTCCTATTTGCAAAGAAACTTTAGGTTATTTTTAATATAGGTCGCCTTGCTGTAGAAATCGTTACGTTGGATAATTCGAGGAAGTATACCTGTTAAAACAATCTTATTAGGTTTTTCCTTTAATCGCTCTAGTAAGTCCCTGTACATAGCCAGCAGTTCTTCTGATCTAGAATTTAAAACGTTATTAGTACCGACATGAATAACATACGTTGTGTCCTCTGCGGTACCGTCTGTAAAATGGTCAAAACTATTAGTTATATCCTTCACCCTTGCACCAGGGTAGCAGTAACGGCGCCTACGACGAGGGTTTCTCCCACAGAATTCCTCAAACAATGGAATCGCCAACGAGTCGTATTTCCGGTTCATCAGCATCTTTGAAACCTAAAACAGAAAACTTATTGTTTGTTATTACTGGTAGACAAGTCTTAGGTTTTCTCAATGGTGCTCCATTACGCACTCGAACGAAGGGTTCGGAACTAGGGGAAGAGCGAGGGCTATTAGTACTATTTATATTATTAGTAGAAACTGAGGCAGGAGGGGTCGTAACTAGAGTCTCAATGGATTCTAATTTTGCCGTCAGGAGCATCATGCTTTCTTCAAGCCTCGCTCTGGCCTCTCTCACGTTCTAACTCGTTCCTCACGACTTCCATGCTTGAGCACCACCTGCAAACTAACTGCTCATTATTATTATTAGCCATTGTAAACGCGTAAGCGGCAAATTTCCATTCACAGCTACTGCAAGTCCTTGACGGGGGTGCCATGCTTTTAATTAGTTGAAAACAAACAAAACAAAAAAAAATAAAATGAGCGTTTGGAAATTAATAAATTACAACGTAGGTCTACCGCGTGCTCATTGTGCCGTCACCTGCCCAAACCCGCGAAAATCTTCTTGAAATGCAGAAACAGGTTCTTCTAACACAAATTTATACTAAATGAATATATAATTAAGCTACCGACGAAAGATCTGTAAAAGAAAGAGTATTTAATAATACTTATCTGATCGCGATTCGACCGACTTTTTTCTTTTTTTCCCACTGTGTGTGACCACATACTACCTGATCTCCCGAAGGAAAGGAAAATGAACTTTATTTTCTGATTGATTTGAAAAACAAACAAGACAAGCCATGTGCACTAGCCTTGGATTAATCAAATAATGTAGTACTGAATAAAGTCAGTTAATGAATGATTCGTTAATGAATGATTAGTAACACGAAGTAATTTAGTTAAGAATGCACCATACACTATTTTTTTCAGACACCTCAACGAAAACCACTTATTCAATTGCTAACACTGGACACTCGATAAAACACGTCTGTTCCTAAGGAAAAACTGATCACTACTGATGTGTAGTGATCTGAATGTGTATGTAACCTTAGCTGAATATCCATACTGTATGTATTTATAAACATATGTGTGTAGCTTACAACAAATAATATCTATATACTTTTCGGATCACGTGAAGATCAGGGCCCCCAGCCTTCTTTAGTTAGCCTTAAAAGTCTAACTAACGAAAATATCACAACTTAACCTAACCAATCGTCAAGAGCGTACAGTTGAATAACGATTGGTTAGGTTAAGTTGTGATATTTTCGTTAGTTAGCCTAATAAGGCTAACTAACGAAGGCTGTGGGCCCTGATCTTCAGGTGACCCTACTTTTCTCTATATCCTTAAAACTAGTATACAGTTGCCCGCATATGTAATGTTCCTTGCCACTATAGTAATGTCTAATTAAGAATCTTAAAAAATTTTTGTTTAATAAAGAAAATGATATAATGTTTGTTTAATAACGATAATAATATTTAATGAAAATGTAATTACGTTAAAATAATTCTTGGCTCTACTGATTGGGAATACACTCTCGGCTCAAACGAGAGAGAAAAATATATACCCAAAATGGGTAGTTACCCGGGCCGCGTCCCTCTGATAAGGTGTAATTTGGGAATAGTATGAAATTGTGAATTTAAATTATTAGTTCTTATCTTTCCAACTTAAGTAGTATAATTAAATTTTACTCCTCGCATTCCCCCGTTTAAGTAAAATCATTTTCGGCTGAATAAAGTATTAAAAAGTGTAATTAGAGTATACTTTAACCCCCCTTCCCCGTAACGGTTTCCGAATTCGACCACGCTACCAATATTTATAAAACGGCTAAACGTGTGTAAAGAAAATGGTAAATGTTAGAAGTAAAATGGAATAAAGAGTAGAAAGTAAAGTAAACAAGAAATTATAATAATGAATAAAAACTTGATTACTACATTCTGGTGGCGGCGGTGGCCCTAAATTATATGGGATTATTACATTCACAGCGCTTACACCCACGGGCCTATTATTTCGGTTTAAATTGTGCTACCTACCGGTATTATAGATTATAGCATTAATGAATATTCTGTTTCGATTATTAAAATATCAAAATCCCGTTTTCAAGTAGATTTCGTTCCCATTCCTAAAAAGTTTATGGTCTATGAAATTCAAAATGGCGCGTCACTTTCAAAATTCTAAGCATTGCTTCAACAATCTTCGCGGGCCAAAAATTTGTTGTTTTTATTATGTTCGTTAAAATCCTGTGTTTTCAAACCGACTCCATTTGCGTTCCCATAGAGTCGGACTCTGTCTTGACTATAGTCCGTTAGCTTTCGTTCGTTCCGTCGGAGAGGAAATGTTTCAAAATTGATCGTGCTGTCTGGGTGGCTCGTGTTTCTTTTCTTTTCGTCTCCTCCACTTTGACTCCTATCTCAGCCTACCTTTAGTTTCGTTTTTTTTTGGTGTTTACAATTTTGGAATTAGTAAAAAATTGTGATGTTAATAATAATAACAATAGGAATTAAGTAAGTGTGTAAAGAGATTCTGACACGCATTCTTTTTATACGGAAAAGCTAAAAAAAAAAGTTTGAGCGTAAAATTGAAACGCATTTCCAGGTAATAAAAATATATACGTATAATATATATATATGTATGTATGTATATGTATGTGTATATATACACATACATAATATATATATATATATGTATGTGTATATATATACACACACATATATATATATGTATAGGTGTATGTGTATATATATATATATAATATTTAGTAGAAATCCAATGACAAGGAGAAATGTAAATGCCATGAAAAGTCTTCTTTATTGCGCAACGTTTCGAGCAATACGCTCATCTTCAGGCTGTTTAATAACAATGTGAAATTAAAATCAATATTGAATGAAAAACAAACAGAAATTTCTATAACCTATTCGTAAAGACAAATTTTAAAAGACTGAGAAAAGAGGGTTAAGTTCTAAGTTATACAGATTTACATATCAAAATTAAGAAGTTATTTTTAAATACATGTAGTAAATGTGAAATTAATACACTGGAAAAATTACCAATAGTACACTGGAACAATGGAGCTATCTACCTTACACAGCAGTATCCGAGGCCGACTAATTTGAGCAGAGGAAACGGGAACGAAGGATGGCGAGGGAGATAGGGGAAGGAGGGATTATAAGGAATTGGGGAAGGAGGATCATAGCAAATTGAGAGGGACGGACGATGAGTCAACATTCAGACTAGGGGACAATGCTTTAATGAAAAGGGATTCTAAAATTCTTAGTGAGTTGGGACAAGTATTACAACCAAGAATTTTAAAATTGTCTAAAGTGACATCAATTTTGCATTTGATGCTATGTTCACGAATGCTGGAGGCTTCCTTAGTTTTTAAAATTTTACCTGTTCGGCCACTTATTCCCATATGCGAATAAAATCTAGCCCTGAGAGAGCGAACAGTGCTGCCGATGTAATTCCCAAGGAGACACCTGGGGCAGGTAAATAAATATACAACACCGCTACGCAACGAGTCAGGGGTTCGATCCTTCGCTGAGAAAAAGCTACCTAAAGACGTTTTATTAATAAATATGATGCGGAAATCAGTATGATAAAAAAATTTCCTTAACAATTTTGTAAATTTAAGCTTAAATTCCTTATTCAAGGGACCCATTTCAGGTACCAAGAAATATTTTATATCCTTCGGCACTGTAATACATGGAAGTTGAGGGCTATAAACATTATTTAAGAAGGATCTAATTAGTTTGTCTACATATTGAACAGGAAAACTATTATTAGTAAAGTATGATCTTAGATTATTAAATTCATCATTAAGTAAGGTAAAATTAGAGGTCAAATTATATCCTCTGAACAGGAGAGTTTTAATACAAGACATCTTATAGTTGAAATCAGTAAAACTAAAAAAATTCATGCCCAAACCAGTGAAAGTGGGTTCCTATAAACTGATGTAGTAATAGAATCACCGTTTTTCGAAATTAAAAGATCTAAGAAGGGGAGGGAGCCATTTTGCTCAGTTTCCATTGTATACGTTATATTGGGGTGCAAAGAATTTAGGAAGTTAAAGAATTGTTGCGCTTGTACCGCATTATCAAAGACTGCTATCGAATCATCAACGAAGCGTCGATAGAAAATTGGCTTGAGATGAGTGGGAGATTGTCTAAAAATTACACTTTCTACATGAGTCATAAAAAAGTCAGCTGCTAACGGTCCGACTGGTGATCCCATCCCTACCCCATCAATTTGTTGGTAAACCTTATTGTGGGTCCCTTGAATAAGGAATTTAAGCTTAAATTTACAAAATTGTTAAGGAAATTTTTTTATCATACTGATTTCCGCATCATATTTATTAATAAAACGTCTTTAGGTAGCTTTTTCTCAGCGAAGGATCGAACCCCTGACTCGTTGCGTAGCGGTGTTGTATATTTATTTACCTGCCCCAGGTGTCTCCTTGGGAATTACATCGGCAGCACTGTTCGCTCTCTCAGGGCTAGATTTTATTCGCATATGGGAATAAGTGGCCGAACAGGTAAAATTTTAAAAACTAAGGAAGCCTCCAGCATTCGTGAACATAGCATCAAATGCAAAATTGATGTCACTTTAGACAATTTTAAAATTCTTGGTTGTAATACTTGTCCCAACTCACTAAGAATTTTAGAATCCCTTTTCATTAAAGCATTGTCCCTAGTCTGAATGTTGACTCATCGTCCGTCCCTCTCAATTTGCTATGATCCCTCCTCCTTCCCCAATTCCTTATAATCCCTCCTTCCCCTATCTCCCTCGCCATCCTTCGTTCCCGTTTCCTCTGCTCAAATTAGTCGGCCTCGGATACTGCTGTGTAAGGTAGATAGCTCCATTGTTCCAGTGTACTATTGGTAATTTTTCCAGTGTATTAATTTCACATTTACTACATGTATTTAAAAATAACTTCTTAATTTTGATATGTAAATCTGTATAACTTAGAACTTAACCCTCTTTTCTCAGTCTTTTAAAATTTGTCTTTACGAATAGGTTATAGAAATTTCTGTTTGTTTTTCATTCAATATTGATTTTAATTTCACATTGTTATTAAACAGCCTGAAGATGAGCGTATTGCTCGAAACGTTGCGCAATAAAGAAGACTTTTCATGGCATTTACATTTCTCCTTGTCATTGGATTTCTACTAAATATTAAATTGAAGCTCTGTAGAAGCAACCCGCATAATTATATATATATATATATATATATATATACAGGGTGGCCGTAAGTTTCCATACATAGGAAAATTTAAACGTTTGGTCTTCACGTGCGTCGGTATTTGGATCAGCAGTTTCCGGATGCTTGGATTGGTCGGCGTGGTCCTGTGGAGTGGCCTCCCAGATCCCCAGATCTCACCCCCCTTCATTTCTATCTTTGGGGGCACTTGAAGGCCATGGTGTATCAGGAAAAGATACGAGACATAAATCATCTAAAGGAACGTATCACCAACGCCATTACAAGCATAACGTCAACTGTGCTAATGCGTGTTCATCAACAGTGGGGAACACGTATTGAATGTGTTTTCAAAACAATGGCAACCATGTAGAGCATATTATATAAATAAAAATGGTTGTCCATAAAAAAAATGTTTATTTTTCCTATGTATGGAAACTTACGGCCCACCCTGTATATATATATATATAGTGAATTCTAAGAAATTCAATGTACAAGTAACAAAATTTTCCAGTATTTATTAGTAAAGTTTTGAGATTATTCGACGGAATGAATATAATGATAGGCTTATTTTATTGTTTATGTAGGTTTACGGGCTTTTGTTCGCTTCGCTTTGCTAAATAGGATTAAGTTAATTTAAAGTGCCAGTCGAAAAATAATCTTAAAAATACTAGTTTAGACTGGGTTAATTCGGACGTTGTCAGATTTGTGTTCGCCGTATAAGAATCGTGTGAGGCTTCGAAAAAAGCTAAATTTGTGTACTTGAAATATAAAAAAAATTGTGTTCATAAAATTTTGATAAATTAATATGTTTATTTTTTTATATACTCATTAATTATATACTTACAGGTTAACTTAGAATTATATATTAATCATATATATATATTTATATACTCATTAATTTTGGTAAGTAGGCTGATTTGTCTATTTTTTCCGTTCCTTCATTTTCAAGACAATTCCGACTGATATTTTTTAAGATGGCCGTTGTGTTGTACTAAAGAAAGATTTCTTGTAGGCCTATCGTTAAATATTGTTCGAATATTGGTTATAACTATTGTATATGTGTATTGAGTATTAAATTATAGTATCTTTTAAATTATTATACATAGTTTCTTGAATAGTTATTTAACAAAATTTTAATTCATTCAACATAAATAATCATAGGATTTTCCTTAATAAGCACACATGTTATGAATTAAATTCTTAATTGTTCTTTTCACGCGTAACGTTGAATTTATTAACTATAAATCTACAAATTAGTATACATTTTTATTTTGAAATACAGAAATTGGTGTAGTAAATTCCTTTGATATATTAATGTCTGGGTTTTTTACTTTTTATAGATTCATTCATTTTTATTTTTATAGGTGGGCCGATTTTTATTTGTCTTTCTTCCAGTTCAATGACAATAGTTAAATTTTTATTTTGAATTTAGATTTTATTGCGATAAAGGGTGTTTTGGGGTGACATTTTAATTTGGATATTAAAAATGAAAAAAATGTCCTTTTTTTACGTTCGCGCTTTTGCATAGACAACATTACAAAATTATGTCAGGATGTAATGCAGTTTCATTCGGTTAGGAATATTTTTATAGAAGTTCGCTTACAAACAAAAGCGAACACGCTTATTATAAAATTATTGTTTTTTTTTGTTTTTTTACATAGTAGGTTGGGTGTATTTTGAGTTCATAATATCTGTTCTTATTTAGTATAACGATGTAAGTTTGTAGTTTCACTTGGAAACGATAAATTACTGGGATTTTTGTGATTTACAAACCATACTGGGTTTTGTGTTGCAGGAGAGTTCTCTCTCGGATGGAATTTGTGAATTACGAGTTGGATTCCTATGAAATTTAGCTTTTCGAGTTGGAATTAATGTATTGAAATAATTTCGTTAGTAATATTTAATTTTTTTTTATTTTTTAATAACTGTTTTGGAAAATTGTTATTGTTTAAAACTTCAGTCGGGTTTACTAATGCAGTTGAAACATTGGCTCGAGTGTTCACCCGGAAATGGTGCCTTCTTAGATAGCCAGAACGTTTGTGTGGCGTCTATAGTGTGCCTCCCCCCCAAATGTAAGAAGGGCTTGTGATTTTCAAAGAATTGATGACATGAAGTTTCTGGGGTTCATTTTTGTCCTTTGTATTTAAATGTATCGATGTGATTTCTGACGGTAGTTTGAACAATAATATTTCTTAAATTATAATAACGGTTACTATGTCTGGGCGCTTTTATATTTATACTGTAAAGTTTTGTTCCGTTCGTTTCATGAATTTTTTTATCTCCTCCGATGTCACTGCCATAAGTGACCTTATTGGTAGTTAGGCTGATTAAAATTTTGTAAATTCTTTAAAATTTGTAGTAGTTTTTTCCGTGAATTTGGCCAGAACGAATTTGTAGTTATTGTTTCGTAGTCAACTGTCGAAAATTCGGTAAATTAAATATGAAATGATAAGCAGTACAGTAAACGTTTTGAATAACCTTTTTTTTTTAATTTCGAGAGGCTCGATTTGGAGGCAGCTAAGTTGGATCCAAATTCCATTATTGAGTTAGTCGACCGGATAGGTGATCGATCACCAATGACGAGAGAGAGAAGAGGAAGCCGAAATGTGCAGGGACATGGCGCAGGACGGTTTCGGAAGAGAAGAGACAGAGAAGAGAAACCGAATGCGCAGAGTTTTGGCGCAGGACAGTTTCGGAAGAGAAGAGACAGAGAAGAGAAACCGAATGTGCAGAGACTTGGCACAGGAGAGTTTCGATGGTCTACTGGTATTTTTCGAGCAGTAGCTGGTCACGCTGCTCGATGCTTCGCTAAATATGTGTTTTAGCACGCGGTAGGCAAGCCACGAGAGCTTGAACGGGTGTCTGAGGCTGTACTATCCATAGAGACATACAGTAGGTTCGTTGCGAAACGGCCTACGGCGAAGTGATCGTTTGATTATTGCCAGTGAGAAAACCTCTCAGCAGGACGTAGGAAGAGCAGCGTTCACCGACAAAAGTTGAGATGAGACAGGTGAGTTTCTTCATCGACTTCTTGATTTGCGAATTCCGTCCAATTCCGTTGCGTGGTCCCGCTTTCAGTATATCTCCCCCCCCCTTGATCCTTTTAGAATTGGACGTCTCTTGTTTTTTTTTTCGCCATTTGGAGAGAGAGCGGAACCAACCTAAAGCACGCTGACCTGTTGCATGTTGATACAATCCCTTGCATTCTAGCGAAGTGTGCAGGAGAGCTGCGATTGAAAATTGAAGTCCGTTGTCAACTGTGCGGATTGTGATCTAAATAACGTCCAGCTATGAATGTACTGATTATTATGAAATGAAATTATATGTGAAAGGGTGCGATTATTGCCCATATTTGTGTTGTTTCGTGAAATAGTATGTGCGCTCTGGTCAGTATTTTATATAAACTTTTTCTTATTTTTCTATGTTGCCCTGATAGTAACTGTATAGCTATACAATAATTGTTTTAAATGTAAAGCGACCTTTGATGAGAAATCGCTGGAATAGATTGTGAACTTGAAATTTGTGTAGCCACTGTAAGAAAATTTTCCGTTATTTTTTGGCACGTTATGGATTTGTAACCGTTTGTAATTTGATTATTATTAGTGTGAAACGTTATTTTATGCAAATGTTGTGAAAATTATAGTTTGTTTTCGATTTTTATAAAGTGATACAAAATATCTGATGTGTGGAATTTGTCATTCTACTGATTTCTTGTCTATCTCTAACTTGAAATTGTTAATGAAAAAAAAATTGAAAAATAAATAACTTTGTTGAATAAATTTGTTAAACGATATTAATAAGTTTTCCTAGTGAAAAACTTATTTTTAAGGGGGTGATGCGAGTATAGTAATGTCTAATTAAGAATCTTAAAAAAACTGTTTGTTTAATAAAGAAAATGATATAATGTGTGTTTAATAAAGATAATAATATTTGATGAAAATGTAATTACGTTAAAATAATTGTTGGCCATACTGGTTGGCAATACTCTCTCGGCTCAAACGAGAGAGAAAAATATATACCCAAAAATGGGAAGTCACCCGGGCGGCGTCCGTCTGAGAAGGTGTAATTTGGGAGTAGGACGAAATTGTGAATTTAAATTATTAGTTCGTATCTTTCCGCCTTAAGTAGTATAATTAAATTTTACCCCTCGCATTCCCCCGTTTAACTAAAATCATTTTCGGCTGAATAAAGTATTAAAAAGTGTAATTAGAGTATACTTTAACCCCCCTTCCCCGTAACGGTTTCCGAATTCGACCACGCTACCAATATTTATAAAGCAATGGCGAAACGTGTGTAAAGAAAATGGTAAATTGGAGAAGTAAAATGGAAAATGGAATAAAGAGTAGAAAGTAAAGTAAACAAGAAATTGTAATAATGAATAATAACTTCATTGCTACACCTCATAGGCGACTCCGTACATGTGGCAAAGCCGCAGTAATAGTCAAGGTACTCCAACTGGGAGAAAGTGGGGGTGGAGGGGGGTACAACCAAGTCCAACAACATAACAGACATTTATATCTAAAGGTCAATTGAATGTGCATTCATTGACATATAGAAAATTATATTGTAATGTCTGTGTTCATAAAGATAAACAATTAATATGATCGTATACAGCGTTGAACTCCATGTAGTTTACTAGTCTTATACAGTAATAAGGTTCCATTATGACTACTGCAAGTGTATATGAACAGCTACCACAGTACAACTTTTTATATACTAGTGAATTTGAACCAAAAATAGACATTACACAACCAATTACATTACAATAGTTTATAGTATTTTAAGATTAGCTAGTCGAGAAAATGTAAGTTTATGGACAACTTAACTTATTATGCTTTGCCCGTTTTGTAAATGGGAATTTTTATATAATTACACTTTGAATACATTTTAAAATTTCAAATCAGTAAGAGAATCAGCTAAATTTGACCGATGCCGATGCCAATGCCCCAAAAATGGTCGAGTCTGCCAGTGCCGATGAATCGGTACACCACTAGTTTTTATTGATTTTGCTAATTTTGAGGGCCAGGTTCTTTACTGGTAAATATACTATTCAATTTGATGTAATATGTTTTATAGATTTGATGACTCTCATATGTTGTTTATACCCTCATGTAATCGCAAGTTTCTTTAAAAGTATGATCTTATTTGTTAAAATTTAATACAAAAAAGTCTCGTGTTCTACTTTTTTTACAAATAAGATAGTATAATAGCTCCAAATAAAGAAATTTCATACAAGAATAGGTTAAAAATTATTGTTCTCCACAAAGAAGGCAACACTCAAAGACATATAGCTGCTAAAGCTGGAGTATCATTGTCTACTGTTTCCAAAGCATTTTCTCAACACTCACAAACTGGGGATGTGAAGAACAGAACAGAACAGGTTGAGGATGGAAGCGAAAAACATCTAAAAAGGATGATGAGTATATGATAATGATGAGCAAGCGTAATATAAAGAAGACTGGTGGGTGGGGAAGGGGAATGAGAGTGGAGGTTGCTTGTGTAATGTCTATTTTTGGTTCAAATTCACTAGTATATAAAAAGGTGTATTGTGGTAGCTACTCATATAGACTTGCAGTAATCATAATGGAACCTTATCTATACTAAATTGTGACGGTCGAACTGCCTGCTAACTTTATTTCTTTGTTTCTTTGTTTCTTTGTTTCTTATGGCCGACCAAACCACTGGCCAGATTTGGATGAGACTTGGGAGATAGGGGTAACTATTGAATGCCCGATTAGGTTAATTGAATACCCGATTAGGTCAACCAATTGTCAAGGGCATACAGTTAAGTCGTGATATTTTCGTTAAAACTAACGAAAATATCACGACTTAACCTAACCGGGCATATATTTATATATATATATATATGTGTGTGTGTGTGTGTGTGTGTGTGTGTGTAACGTTCAACTTCCACCCGGCCAACGCCGGGTCCCTCCGCTAGTTACTGTATAAGACTAGCAAACTACATGGAGTTTAACTCTGTTCACGATCATATTAATTGTTTATCTTTATGAACACAGACATTACAATATAATTACCTGTATGTCAATGACTGCACATTCAATTGTCCTTTAGATATACAATATATGTCTGTGTTATATGTTGTTGTTCTCGGTTGTCCCCCGTCCACCCCACCTTCCCCCCATTTGGGGTACGTTGACTATCATTGTGGCGTTGCCACATGTACAGAGTCGTCTGTGAGGCGAGGAACATTAGATATGCAGGCATCTGTACATAACTTCGCTACTCTGCATTGTCTGATAAGATATACCATGTAACTCCATTCTGCAAATAAAACATAAAATTTTCTTGATGGCAATTCTATGCTATGTAAATACAGTGCGTTCGAAAAGTCTCCTCGCAGTGCTATGTTAAACGCATAGGAAATTGAAAAACTACGATGTTTTCATTCACCCTGATTTAGTAATTTTATTACATAACCTTTTGATTTTATAGCATGTGTTGAAAGTGTTTTCTACCATTTTGCAGGCACAGAGCAATTCGTCTACACTTGTTGCCAAACACTTTTTTTAAGTGTTGGTTGACTGCGAAGAGACTTTTCGAACGCACTGTATATGAAGGCATTACCGTCCCATTTATCTGAATGTATAACGGGCATGTGTATTTGTGTATGTATGCGGATGCGTATTTATGAGTATATATACATGTACATTTGGGAGGGGCGAAAATATATCGAACTCAAGTTGTCAGTATGAAACATGGCTGAAGAGGTGCTCTAGTACCCATCTATCATAAAAACATCAACTTTTATATCCTATGAATATGTGCATTCTCGCAACTTTGACCTTAATTTTGAAAAAAGCCAAAATTTTGAAGCAAATTTAGTTTGGTTAAAAATTATAACAATATTTCCTTTAAAAAACCAAACATGTGTTAATCACTAAATTATATGAAGTATAACTACTATCCTCTTGTTGATTCACTTAAAATCTGACTTTGTTTCCCTTTTTGGATTCTCTATCCGAGATTTCTTGCTGAGAATAACCATTCCATGGTGGGCGTCATGTCCGTAGACTTTTTCACTTGCAGAGGCGATTTCCTTCACATTTCTTTCAACTGCCTGGGAATGACACCGGTATGTGTCAGGAATTATGGGTTTTTGGCAGTCATCAGTGCTACTTATAACATCAGAGAGTAAGGAAGGAACAGTAATATCCATTTCGTTCCAATCAATCATATCCATGTAGGTCGAAGTTGAGAAGTTGAGCCTGATGGATTTCTTGTCAAACATTCGAATTTCACCCGGTATAGCATTCCTTTTCGCTTGTAGCACTTTTTCGACTGCTAGCTTCTTTATCAATTTTTCCATTAAATCCAAGGCAAACTACTACTCTATTCTGCTCTTCATGCTTCTTTCTTTCTATGCTTCTCCACAAGGTTCTTTGACGCCGTAGTTTACTGGGAGTAATCGTAGTATTTTCAGATAATATATTAAGATCTTTTAAGACAGCATTAGCAATTAAACAAGCATCACGGTTGCTTATTTTGCATCGATGAACTGCCTTGCATAATTCTGGATATTGGTGTCGATTTTCAGAAGTGCTAGCTTCTGTATCTAACTCGTACTCGCTCAATTCGAAATCTTCATTTTGATGACATTTCTCACTTTCAGAACTGATCTCACCAATATCACAAGGATTCAACTGCATTTCCTGGACAAAACTCTCTTGTTTATGTTTAAAGAATTGTCTTTTATGCTTTCTGTTTTCCATTTGTAGTTTTGAAGATTTCACTTTGTCCAACTTACCTATAATAATTTTTCGTTCAGTATGTTGATCAATCCAGAACTCCCATTCATCATTCGGGATTTTCTCTGCCTTAGCGCATTTATACTCACTTCTTTTACGAGAACCGGAGGCAATAGCACTTGCAGCAACATATGTCAAATAAATTTCTGAAGGAATCATATTTATTTTGATAAGTACTGGAAGATCTTTTACTCATGGGATATTTTCTAAGTTCTTGTCCCTTCTCAATTAATCTTTACCTTAATTACTATGCTTTTGAAGTCGATTGTTGGAATCGAAGCATGGATGTATGAGGGTAATTCAATAAGTTTCCGCACTTTTTATTTTCACATCTGATCGGTTATAAACACATCACTTCTCAACATAGTCTCCCTGTTTCTCAATACACTTAGTCCAGCGATCTACAAGCTTCTTAATGCCATCACAAACGAATGTTTTTGGCTGTGTGCGTAGCCAGTCATGCACCGCCTCCTTCAGGTCATCATCGCCTTGAAATCTTTGAATTATCAGTCTTTTAGTCGTCCAAACAGGTAAAAATCCGAAGGGGCCAGTTCTGGACTATAGGTTGGATGGTCGAGAACTTCAAATTTAAGTTCTTGAAGGCATCTTCGACTCTGTGCAGCGGTATGAGGTAGTAGTATGGCCGAAAAATGGACGCGTGCAATGCAATTGCAACCCCCCACCCCTTGTTGCAAGGCACCCCCCCACACACACCCCTTGGTGGCACCCCAAAATGGGGTTGCAAGGGGTATGCAACTTGGAGGCGGAGTTTGTTTTCCCCCAAGCTGAACCACCCAAAGGGGTATGAAACTTGGAGGTGGAGTTATTCCGCAAGCTGCAATGAACCTAACCTGAGAGAGAGAGCGAGTGAGAGAGGAAGAGAGGTGGTCGCCCGGCAGGAGCCGAGCGCATACTAAGACTTCAGCCGTACCGCCGCTCTCTTATAGGGCCCCTAATCAGCCAGGTGACTTAATCAGCCAGTTGGCTTAGAAGGCTGAGTTGCCAGTTTGCGTTTATTTAATTAAAGCAGATATTAAGCAGACAGTTGGCTTAATGAGCCAGAGCCAGGTGGCTTAATCAGCCAGTTGGCTTAGAAGGCTGAGTTGCCACATTGCACTGTTTATTTGCATATATTATTCCGCCAGTTGGATTAGAAGGCATAAATGGCATGTATATAGAACGAGTTAAAAGCGTGCATACATTCACCGACTGTATGCCCCTATTACCACACACACACACACGCACACAACAATTCATCCTTGAAAAGTTCTTACCAAAGATCATTTCGCACGGATTTATTTACTTTTTATTTTTCCGTACGAATTGTTCATTTATTTATTTTCTTTTTCCGTACGAATTTTGTGTGTGTGTGTGTACGAATTGTTCATTTATTTATTTATTTTCCGTAAGAAATGTTCATTTATTTAATTTTTCTTTTTTTCTTTTTCCGTACGATTTGTTCATTTATTTATTTTTCTTTGTTCTTTTTCCGTGTGTGTGTGTGTGTGTGTGTGTGGTAATAGGGGCGTACAGTCGGTGAATGTATGCACGCTTTTAACACGTTCTACATACATACCATTTATGCCTCCTAGGAAGCCTTCTAATCCAACTGGCGGAATAATATATGCAAATAAATAATTCAAACTAGCAACTTAGCCTTCTTAGCCAACTGGTTGATGGCCCCCCGCTGGATCTGGCTGATTAATATATGCTTTAATTAAATAAATAAATGCAAACTGGCAACTCAGCCTTCTAAGCCAACTGGCTGATGGCCCCCCGCTGGCTCTGGCTGATTAATATATGCTTTAATTAAATAAACGCAAACTGGCAACTCAGCCTTCTAAGCCAATTGTCTGATTAATATCTGCTTTAATTAAATAAATAAAATCAAACTGGCAAATCAGCCTTCTACGCCTTCTACGCCAAATGGCTGATTAAGCCACGCGGCTGATTAGGGGCCCTAAAGAGAGCGGCGGCACGGCTAAGTCTTAGTATGCGCTCGGCTCCTGCCGGGCGACCACCTCTCTTCCTTTCTCTCTCTTAGGTTAGGTTCATTGCAGCTTGGGGGATAACTCCGCCTCGAAGTTGCATACCCTTTGCAGCCCTATTTTGGGGGTGCAGCCAAGGGGGTTGGGGTTGGCACTATGGGGTGCCTTGCAACAAGGGGGTGGGGGTGCCACCAAGGGGGGTGGCACTCTTGCAACATTATGTAACATTTGCAATTGCATTGCACTCGTCCATTTTTCGGCCATAATACTTGAGGGCGCACATTGTCGTGTAACAGAATAACACCTTCCAACAATCTCCCTCTCCGTTTTGTGGGAATTGCTTGCTTTAACTCATTCCGAAGCATGTCAGAATACGATGCACTTGTTACTGTAGTTCCACGCACTAGATAATGTTCAACGTTATCATTATCATTATTCATATTCTGACATGCTTCGGAATGAGTTAATGCAAGCAATTCCCACAAAACGGAGAGGGAGATTGTTGGAAGGTGTTATTCTGTTACACGACAATGCGCGCCCTCATACCGCTGCACAGACTAGAAAATGCCTTCAAGAACTTAAATTTGAAGTTCTCGACCATCCAGCCTACAGTCCAGAACTGGCACCTTCGGATTTTTACCTGTTTGGACCACTGAAAGACGCTTTGAGAGGTCAGCGATTCCAAGGCGATGATGACCTGAAAGAGGCGGTGCATGACTGGCTACGAACACAGCCAAAAATATTCTTTTGTGATGGCATTATGAAGCATATAGGTCGCTGGACTAAGTGTATTGAGAAACAGGGAGACTATGTTGAAAAGTGATATGTTTATAATCTATCAGATGCGAAAATAAAAAGTGCGGATACTTATTGAATTACCCTCGTATATATCATTCACTTCTTCCGCGATAATTTCGGCGTATTTCTGACTGCTAAATGTTGCAGTAATGACCTTATGCTTAAAATAAATTTTGAATACATCCTCTCAAGTTGGTAGTTGGTTGCCAGGAAACTCTGCTGGCGTTTCGAAAAGAGTGTTTCACTTTTTCTCTTGTTATACCAGAAGAGGGCATTACAGGCTATGCTATTAATGTGAAACAAAAGAAAAAATCTTGAATTAGGAAACGCATGATAGGTCAAACAAATGATAGGTCACAAATACAGATGTAGGCACACAAATACACACGATAGGTCACAAATACAGATGTAGGCACACAAATACACACGATAGGTCAAACAGATATGGGTCCTACATTTTAAAATAAGCAAAAACAATGTTTATTAACGTTTTTTTTTTGAGATATTGGCAATGATTGAGTTTATTGTAGAGATCTTACCTGTGAGGCAAAAAATTAATTTAAGAAAACATGCTAAAAAGGACCTTTTGTGGCCTTTGTTTGCAATTTATTTTTTCATAGTTGCCAGCACCGAAATTAATATTTCTTAAAGATAGGACTTATTCCTTAATCAGTGACTACTCGGGTATCTTTTTCAGCACATTCCCTGACGAGGTGTAGCTTTGAATACAGGAAAGGCCTTGGAATCGTTTTTCTTTTTTGTGGGTTTGCAGCATGTTTCATTAAATAAAAATTTTCAACCCACCCTAATGTACATCTGCATGTATATGCATTTATGTGTAGACGTATGTTGTCTGTGTGTATTATATATATATATATATATATATATATATATATATATAGGGTGATTCAAATATGGGGGTAAAAATTTTTTTTTAGATTTTAATGTGTTCAACCCTTTAAATGGTTCATTTCAGCATAAAAACAACTATCCTAAAATATTTTAGCAAATTTTTAATTTTTAGGGGTTGCTACCAGCAATTAAAAATTGACAGAACGACTCAAATTGTCAAATTTTTCCACACCACACAGGAGGTACAGTTTAAGGCGCATTGCTTTTTTTTAACGTGGAAAGCTCCCCCGTAGGTCCTACCATAACCACAAGCATGCATAATTAAACTAGCATGATATTTGAGACATTAGCTGTCCTTACTTCATCAATGTTTCTTTTTTTCTATCAGGGTAAACAGCCCTGTAGTTTTTCACTACTTGTAGCAAGAATTGTTTTTGATCTTCGTCATGTGTTAGTATTTTATTATATTCATCCATTAATTTTACTCCTCTTTCCGTTATATTATATCATTCACGACTTTCCACTGTTTGATAGATTTCTTAGCGAAGTTATAAGCTTCATCATTATGCCATTCTTTAGCATCTTTGAGTAAAAATTTTGAACTAAATTTTGTTATTGTAAAGAATCTTTGAGTATTTGATGTGACAAAATCTTCTAATTTCTTCGTTGGAATAAGTGCAGGATCTAGAAAAGCCCGTTTTGCAGGAAGAGTTTCTATTGTATTTTGCAAGGCCTTTACCATTTTGTTTTTTGTTTCAGTAGGCACTTCATCATCATAAAAGGCCAAGGCTACCAGTTCTTCTGATAGGTACCAGAGGTGACCTAACAGTTTTATAATAGCAACAAATGGAATTGTGTCATTTATTTGTTTGTAGACTACAAGATTCTGTAATAATTCCAGATCAAGACGAGGAGCGCAAGATGGCACAGGAGCTGTAAACCATGCCTTTACATACAACCGAGTAGCAGATAGACAGATGTCTTTTAGTCCTTTTTTGTCTTTTACTGAAATTTTGAACTGAGATTTGAACATAAACATTTTTAATGAATATGTAATTTTGGCCATCCACCTAGCCCGATGAAGTCCCTCTGAATGTTTAAATTTGATTCCACCTTTTGGTTCACCTCCCCAAAAAATAATTGTTAACTGCAATAGTTCTAGGTAATCGTCTCTTGGTTGGAATGTATCTAGTTGATTTGCTGCAAATATAATTATGTCATCTTTGATGTCATGAATATTTTCATAGATATCTGGATCTGATAATGCTGATTCGTAGTCCTCCTTATTAATGCTTGACCACTTTTATCTGAACTTCTTAAAAAGGACTATATCTGGGCCAGAAGATGGTGATAAAGACTTTGAAACAACAGCTTCCAGCATAATTTCAAATATGACAATAAATCGTTCTCGAATTTTTGTTCTAGAAGAATAGCTGCACCATTTCTAGGACCAGTATTGGCTGCCGTTGTATCGAAACACATGCATTTTATTTGTTCGCAGATGCCCCATTCAAGCGATGTCTGATTGTTGGCATTAAAACTAGAGACGCATTTCTGTCACTCAATTTTGCAACATCAAGACTTCCTAATAATTTATCATCAAACAATTTTCTACGTTTGCCTACCTTACTTTTCCATGTTGAAGGTTGTGCAGCACAGAAACCAGATTCATCACTTTTACTCTCCTCTGATTCTGATTCTGATGATGTACTGGTGAGTATGACAGCCTCTTCATTCTTCTTTCTTTTGATCTCTTCTTCTGCTTTCCTCTTTTCATAATGTTGTTGCTTTTCTGCTGCTCTTTGCTCTTTTTTAGCAACAGCCTTATCAATGTTACCCATTTTTCCATGACGTCCTTTCTCACGTTGCATTTTCAAGAATTTCTTATCATTTTCTATTTTTATAAGCTCCCTAGCATTCTCATGAGCAATGTCAGATAAGTTTTCCAGTTTATCTTTCCATTTTTCTTCTTTATTATTTAAATTTTGTGATCTTTTCAATTTGTTTGCTTTGTTTTTCTTAAGCAGCTGCCATTCCTTCAGTATTCCTTGAATTTTATCTACTACATGTACTCTTTGTTTTGCTGGTATTCCTGCTTTTTTCCAAACTGCTAGCACATCATCTGCAGTAGAGCAGCATGATTCTCTAATGCCTTGCTTTTTAATATTTCTGTAGTGCATGAAGAGGGCCAATTAGCCATACTCCAGTTTCTTTTCTTGTAGAACTTCTCCCAACTGAGCAACTAGGTGATGGTGAGTTAGGCCTAGCTTCCATAATCGATTAATTGGTATCAAAATTACGAGTTCCAAACAACAATTAAAAGCAAGCTAGTATATGAAATTAGTATTTAAATTAGTATTTAAAATTCGCCAAATTTGGCATACACTACTTTTTTGTCATAGGGAACAAAAATACAGGTTCAACAATTAAAAAAAAAAACTTTGATTTTTTTGAATCACCTAATATATATATATATATATATATATATATATATATATATATATATATATATATATATATATATATATATATATATATATACAGTTTCGCTCATTATTCGTAGGACACACTTGAGAACAAATAGCGACACCCGGCATATATTTGTTTTGTGCACTACAAACGGTTGTAACATTTTATGAATGAATCTGGGGTTTAGTAAGAGCGCTGATTGGTTGGTTGGCACATGGTGTTTGGCCTCTGTGTGTGTGTGTGTGTGTGAATTTTGAAACATTATTATTCCTGCCCTTTATTAACATATCATAATATAGATATGGTCCTAACAGAATATGGCTGGCCGTGATGTGGTTAGTGGTGGTGTAGACACCGGTGACAGTGGAAACAGGGATTGGTGCTGCTAAAGTCACCTGCCAGCTCTTGAGTCATTGCCAAATGTCTTTAGAACATAATTATTTCCATTTATCACTCTGGTTTACATATTACTAAAAAAACATACATGAATAATTAAATTCAAGAATGGGATATATATTAACAAGGGGATTGTCAATGACGTGAGTAAAACAGTGTTCTTGTATATTATATAAATAAAAACACTAATACGTGATGACAATGTTCATGGTATTGGCAAGCCTGTCATCCTGAACGAACTGAAGTTTCAATGTATGAAAACAGAGCCCTAGTAGGCATTATTGCTCCCTGAGTAAATTCTACGACCTACATCACCCGTCACCCCTGTATTTATTGATTAATTATTTATTTATTTACATTTAATATTGAACATAGATTAAGATATTATTTTGTTATAACAAATTCAGAGCAAAAACTTGATATATATAAATAAATATGTAGGCGGTTTATGAATGAAAAAAAAAATGTTTTGATGCATATTAAATTTTAATAACATTATAACATTACCAGATTGATGGGTGTCTGTAGGTTTCATACGACACTGCTTACAATATCTTCCAATTAGCAAATGGACGACACCTGAATGGATACTACTGGTATGGCATTCTTATATCCGGAGCAAATGCTATTTTTAGATCAGCAACACTGATATAGTAAGAAACAGTCACTGAGAGAAATAATATTTAGAAACGAAGACTGTTTTGTATTGAGGCAGCATCATAAATGCATGCAATGTTTTGTATTAATAAGTTCCATGTTACAAATTAAGTGTTGAACCACTGCAACTGTGACTCTTGGCGGTCTCTCACCTCAGAGGAGAGAATTACAGAAAATAAAACTATTACAGTGATTCATATCAATAAACATAGAGCCACATAAACGATGATATTTGACAATTTTGCACAGGTGTTACACATTCATAATTACTATTGTATTTGAGAAATATTTTATACATGAACCCAGACAAAACGGTGGGTGGACAAGATATTAAATTTGTTATGACTTTCTGCAGTCGATGTGGTACAGAAACAACATGATTATATACCAACTATCGATTCCTCCTCAACACCTCCCACTCACTAGTAAATGTGTGTTGTAAAAGCTGGTCCGTTGTTCGGTCCTCCGCTGGTTCCTACACATTTACAATATTGGCACATATATTCTAGATGGGATTCAAATCACAACCCTTACTTGGCCAATCCAGAAGATCGATATTTCTTTGCTTAGAGAACCAGCGTGTGACGATCCGTACTCTGTGAATTGGGGATCTATCTTGCATAAAAATGATTCGCTAGGGAAATGGCAGAGCATGTGCACGCACAGAAGGAAGCATAACCTCTTCGAAAATTTCTATATACTGGTCTGCAGTAAACCTCCCTTCTATTTTGATGAGCTCTCCTACACCATACAGATGAATTCATCCGCACATGTTACAGCTAACATGACCGCTACGTGCTTCCTTATAGATGTGCTTGTGAGTATATTGAGTATTATTCCTCCTCCAACAATGAAGACGGCCATGGGATGTAGAGGAAAAGGTCTTTTTGTCGGTAAATATACTCGGCTTCAAAAGTCAAGCCCTTTGTCAACATGTTGCCAAGCAATTCGAAGTCTATTTTCTCAACGTTGATGATTTAACTTCTTGATAGCCGGGTTCCTATGGTGTAACCCAGCTTCATGTAGCAGCCGCCTGACTGTCATTGCCGAAACATCAAGCTCCAATTGTTCCCTTATGGCAACAACATTGGTAAAGGGATCGGCTTCGGCAACATCGCAGATCCTCCGATCATCCGCAGCAGTTGTCATTCGAGGTTTCCCCGTTCTACGGTGATCTCGTAGATTCCCTTCCTCTTGCCACCTCTTCAACCATATATGAACAGTGTTTCTAGAAATTCCAAGTTCTCTTGCAATTTGAGTTGGAGACAGCCCGTTCTCCTTCATGTCGATGATTCTTCCCCTTTCAGCATTTTTCTGGTAATGATAATTAATCCTTTCTGCAGAATAGTTGTTTCGATGAGATTCAGGAACAGTGTGAGCTTATTCTCAGTCACCATACCTGTTAACACCTCTGTCATGACGTAATATGGTGTCACGTGATATGTTAGAAGTTAGGTGGAATTGTTGGAATGGGGAAACAGTTTGGAAAATGGTCATTAAGGTGCTACACCAGCGGTTCCCAAATTTTTTTGTGATTACCCCTTTTGGTTAATCGCCAAATGGAAATTACTTGGATGCAAAAAGCACAAGAAATTTTACTTTACTGAGCATGAGAATAATTATTTAAATTTTATAAACATAATACCTATACATAAGGCGCTCTATATGTAGAAATATATAAGTTGAACATATATGATATTGGTCAAAGAATGGCTAGAACATTACATAGGGAGGGGGATGCAACTGTTTCTGCTGAACTAACGCCTGAATTCTGGGTTCAGATTCGCTCAAGGCGCAGCGTAAATCGCCTTCAATGTGCAGCCGATTTCGCAGTTTGTTCTTTATGACCATAATTGCTGAAAAGCCTGCCTCACAATGATAGCTTGCTGCAAAAGGCACCAGCACTTTCTTTGCCTCTTCAGCAAGCAAAGAATACTTCCCATCCACTTTTGTCCAAAATGTCTCGATTTTTTTCCTCTGCAAACTCAAACTTCGGAATAAGATCTTGCAGCATTTTCAGGAATTCTGCTTTCAGTTCAGGTGAGTCACTGCTTTTCATGGCGTAATAAGTGAATGGCCTCTTTTTTAGATATGATGGCTGCGTATTAAATGTCCTTAATAAGGATGTTGTTTGTGGATTTGACATAGTGCCTACACAGAATCTAGATTAAACTACTGTAGGTAGAAATTAAATTTTTAGCTTTTCTGTAGCCAACGCGCCACTTTGAACACACCATGTCAGTCTCGGAAAGTCTTTATAATTCTCCTCGTGGTGAAGCCGTTCGTCCTTTGTAAGACTGCGACCACGACCTAAAGAGTTAAACGGTTAACTCTAAAATACAATTATTTTTCAGAAAATGAACACTAAAAAAACAATTTTCAGCAATTCTTTTTAACCCCCTGGAAATATCAAGATTACCGGTACCTTTTGGGGTAATTATCCCCACTTTGGGGCCCGCTGTGCCAAACAGACCATCATATTCAAAGCCTAGCATATATCTGCGGCAGTTTTTTTCAACCTTTTCTAGGTCGAGGGACCCTGTAAGCAACATGTAAGATATTGTGGAACCCAGATATTCTCCATCCATTCTATTCCCCTTCATTTTGTAAGCAAAATGATGGAAAACTATATAATAAACCAGTTACATATCTTTACGAACAAATATAATATATTATTCACTGCTTGTTACAAAATACCCCTTTATTTCCATTCTAACTTAGTTCCGTCTATATGTTCTGAACTACTGGGCTTCAGAATGTTATGTTAAATATTTATTACACAACACATCAGAACCCTTAATCCTTTTCGCTGAACCCGGGTAGAAAACAATGACGTATGAGCTAGTGGATAATTTCGCTCATCTATCGTTCAGTTGGCAATTGTAACGACGCTTTAGGTAAAAATCATAACATAGAAACTCAGGTAGTACTCTTGCAAATGTGTGAGACGCAAGACGATGCAATATGTTGGCTTGCCTTTAAGCTGATAACTACCATTTACGTGTTAAATTACATTCAACCAATATATCTTATCTGGGAGATGGTAAACTGAACATGCTAACAATGCTTAACACGTGTTATTGCATTGTATGTTTTGTGTTACAGTATTTATTCATTGAAATGTCAGTTAAATAGAGGATTACAGGCTTGCCGATATCATGAGCACTGTCATTACGTATTATGTTTTTTTTTTATAATATACAAGAAAACTGTTTTATTCACGTCATTGACATTCCCCTTGTTAATATATATCACATTCTTGAATTTATATTTATTTATGTTTCCTTAGTAATATGTAAATCAGAGTGATGAATGGAAATAATTGTTCTAAAGACATTTGGCAATGACTCAAGAGCTGGCACGTCACATCAGCAGCATCACCCCCTGCCACCCATGTCTACACCACCACTAACTACATCACGACCAACCAAACACTGTTAGGACCATATCTATATTATAATATATTAATAAATAATTTCTCACACACACACACACACACCCCATGTGCCAACCAACCAATCAGCGCTCACTCACTAAACATTCATTTATAAAATACTACAACCGTAAACGTTTTGAATAACCTTTTTTTTTAAATTTCGAGAGGCTCGATTTGGAGGCAGCTAAGTTGGATCCAAATTCCATTAATTGAGTTAGTCGACCGGATAGGTGATCGATCACCAATGACGAGAGAGAGAAGAGGAAGCCGAAATGTGCAGGGACATGGCGCAGGACGGTTTCGGAAGAGAAGAGACAGAGAAGAGAAACCGAATGCGCAGAGTTTTGGCGCAGGACAGTTTCGGAAGAGAAGAGACAGAGAAGAGAAACCGAATGTGCAGAGACTTGGCACAGGAGAGTTTCGATGGTCTACTGGTATTTTTCGAGCAGTAGCTGGTCACGCTGCTCGATGCTTCGCTAAATATGTGTTTTAGCACGCGGTAGGCAAGCCACGAGAGCTTGAACGGGTGTCTGAGGCTGTACTATCCATACAGACATACAGTAGGTTCGTTGCGAAATGGCCTACGGCGAAGTGATCGTTTGATTATTGCCAGTGAGAAAACCTCTCAGCAGGACGTAGGAAGAGCAGCGTTCACCGACAAAAGTTGAGATGAGACAGGTGAGTTTCTTCATCGACTTCTTGATTTGCGAATTCCGTCCAATTCCGTTGCGTGGTCCCGCTTTCAGTATATCTCCCCCCCCCTTGATCCTTTTAGAATTGGGCGTCTCTTGTTTTTTTTTCGCCATTTGGAGAGAGAGCGGAACCAACCTAAAGCACGCTGACCTGTTGCATGTTGATACAATCCCTTGCATTCTAGCGAAATGTGCAGGAGAGCTGCGATTGAAAATTGAAGTCCGTTGTCAACTGTGCGGATTGTGATCTAAATAACGTCCAGCTATGAATGTACTGATTATTATGAAATGAAATTATATGTGAAAGGGTGCGATTATTGCCCATATTTGTGTTGTTTCGTGAAATAGTATGTGCGCTCTGGTCAGTATTTTATATAAACTTTTTCTTATTTTTCTATGTTGCCCTGATAGTAACTGTATAGCTATACAAATAATTGTTTTAAATGTAAAGCGACCTTTGATGAGAAATCGCTGGAATAGATTGTGAACTTGAAATTTGTGTAGCCACTGTAAGAAAATTTTCCGTTATTTTTTGGCACGTTATGGATTTGTAACCGTTTGTAATTTGATTATTATTAGTGTGAAACGTTATTTTATGCAAATGTTGTGAAAATTATAGTTTGTTTTCGATTTTTATAAAGTGATACAAAATATCTGATGTGTGGAATTTGTCATTCTACTGATTTCTTGTCTATCTCTAACTTGAAATTGTTAATGAAAAAAAAATTGAAAAATAAATAACTTTGTTGAATAAATTTGTTAAACGATATTAATAAGTTTTCCTAGTGAAAAACTTATTTTTAAGGGGGTGATGCGAGTATAGTAATGTCTAATTAAGAATCTTAAAAAAACTGTTTGTTTAATAAAGAAAATGATATAATGTGTGTTTAATAAAGATAATAATATTTGATGAAAATGTAATTACGTTAAAATAATTGTTGGCCATACTGGTTGGCAATACTCTCTCGGCTCAAACGAGAGAGAAAAATATATACCCAAAAATGGGAAGTCACCCGGGCGGCGTCCGTCTGAGAAGGTGTAATTTGGGAGTAGGACGAAATTGTGAATTTAAATTATTAGTTCGTATCTTTCCGCCTTAAGTAGTATAATTAAATTTTACCCCTCGCATTCCCCCGTTTAACTAAAATCATTTTCGGCTGAATAAAGTATTAAAAAGTGTAATTAGAGTATACTTTAACCCCCCTTCCCCGTAACGGTTTCCGAATTCGACCACGCTACCAATATTTATAAAGCAATGGCGAAACGTGTGTAAAGAAAATGGTAAATTGGAGAAGTAAAATGGAAAATGGAATAAAGAGTAGAAAGTAAAGTAAACAAGAAATTGTAATAATGAATAATAACTTCATTGCTACACCTCACAGGCGACTCCGTACATGTAGCAAAGCCGCAGTAATAGTCAAGGTACTCCAACTGGGAGAAAGTGGGGGTGGAGGGGGGGACAACCAAGTCCAACAACATAACAGATATTTATATCTAAAGGTCAATTGAATGTGCATTCATTGACATATAGAAAATTATATTGTAATGTCTGTGTTCATAAAGATAAACAATTAATATGATCGTATACAGCGTTGAACTCCATGTAGTTTACTAGTCTTATCCAGTAATAAGGTTCCATTATGACTACTGCAAGTGTATATGAACAGCTACCACAGTACAACTTTTTATATACTAGTGAATTTGAACCAAAAATAGACATTACACAACCAATTACATTACAATAGTTTATAGTATTTTAAGATTAGCTAGTCGAGAAAATGTAAGTTTATGGACAACTTAACTTATTATGCTTTGCCCGTTTTGTAAATGGGAATTTTTATATAATTACACTTTGAATACATTTTAAAATTTCAAATCAGTAAGAGAATCAGCTAAATTTGACCGATGCCGATGCCAATGCCCCAAAAATGGTCGAGTCTGCCAGTGCCGATGAATCGGTACACCACTAGTTTTTATTGATTTTGCTAATTTTGAGGGCCAGGTTCTTTACTGGTAAATATACTATTCAATTTGATGTAATATGTTTTATAGATTTGATGACTCTCATATGTTGTTTATACCCTCATGTAATCGCAAGTTTCTTTAAAAGTATGATCTTATTTGTTAAAATTTAATACAAATATGTCTCGTGTTCTACTTTTTTTACAAATAAGATAGTATAATAGCTCCAAATAAAGAAATTTCATACAAGAATAGGTTAAAAATTATTGTTCTCCACAAAGAAGGCAACACTCAAAGACATATAGCTGCTAAAGCTGGAGTATCATTGTCTACTGTTTCCAAAGCATTTTCTCAACACTCACAAACTGGGGATGTGAAGAACAGAACAGAACAGGTTGAGGATGGAAGCGAAAAACATCTAAAAAGGATGATGAGTATATGATAATGATGAGCAAGCGTAATATAAAGAAGACTGGTGGGTGGGGAAGGGGAATGAGAGAGAGTGGAGGTTGCTTGTGTAATGTCTATTTTTGGTTCAAATTCACTAGTATATAAAAAGGTGTATTGTGGTAGCTACTCATATAGACTTGCAGTAATCATAATGGAACCTTATCTATACTAAATTGTGACGGTCGAACTGCCTGCTAACTTTATTTCTTTGTTTCTTTGTTTCTTTGTTTCTTATGGCCGACCAAACCACTGGCCAGATTTGGATGAGACTTGGGAGATAGGGGTAACTATTGAATGCCCGATTAGGTTAATTGAATACCCGATTAGGTCAACCAATTGTCAAGGGCATACAGTTAAGTCGTGATATTTTCGTTAAAACTAACGAAAATATCACGACTTAACCTAACCGGGCATATATTTATATATATATATATATATGTGTGTGTGTGTGTGTGTGTGTAACGTTCAACTTCCACCCGGCCAACGCCGGGTCCCTCAGCTAGTTACTGTATAAGACTAGCAAACTACATGGAGTTTAACTCTGTTCACGATCATATTAATTGTTTATCTTTATGAACACAGACATTACAATATAATTACCTGTATGTCAATGACTGCACATTCAATTGTCCTTTAGATATACAATATATGTCTGTGTTATATGTTGTTGTTCTCGGTTGTCCCCCGTCCACCCCACCTTCCCCCCATTTGGGGTACGTTGACTATCATTGTGGCGTTGCCACATGTACAGAGTCGTCTGTGAGGCGAGGAACATTAGATATGCAGGCATCTGTACATAACTTCGCTACTCTGCATTGTCTGATAAGATATACCATGTAACTCCATTCTGCAAATAAAACATAAAATTTTCTTGATGGCAATTCTATGCTATGTAAATACAGTGCGTTCGAAAAGTCTCCTCGCAGTGCTATGTTAAACGCATAGGAAATTGAAAAACTACGATGTTTTCATTCAACCCTGATTTAGTAATTTTATTACATAACCTTTTGATTTTATAGCATGTGTTGAAAGTGTTTTCTACCATTTTGCAGGCACAGAGCAATTCGTCTACACTTGTTGCCAAACACTTTTTTTAAAGTGTTGGTTGACTGCGAAGAGACTTTTCGAACGCACTGTATATGAAGGCATTACCGTCCCATTTATCTGAATGTATAACGGGCATGTGTATTTGTGTATGTATGCGGATGCGTATTTATGAGTATATATACATGTACATTTGGGAGGGGCGAAAATATATCGAACTCAAGTTGTCAGTATGAAACATGGCTGAAGAGGTGCTCTAGTACCCATCTATCATAAAAACATCAACTTTTATATCCTATGAATATGTGCATTCTCGCAACTTTGACCTTAATTTTGAAGAAAAGCCAAAATTTTGAAGCAAATTTAGTTTGGTTAAAAATTATAACAATATTTCCTTTAAAAACCAAACATGTGTTAATCACTAAATTATATGAAGTATAACTACTATCCTCTTGTTGATTCACTTAAAATCTGACTTTGTTTCCCTTTTTGGATTCTCTATCCGAGATTTCTTGCTGAGAATAACTATTCCATGGTGGGCGTCATGTCCGTAGACTTTTTCACTTGCAGAGGCGATTTCCTTCACATTTCTTTCAACTGCCTGGGAATGACACCGGTATGTGTCAGGAATTATGGGTTTTTGGCAGTCATCAGTGCTACTTATAACATCAGAGAGTAAGGAAGGAACAGTAATATCCATTTCGTTCCAATCAATCATATCCATGTAGGTCGAAGTTGAGAAGTTGAGCCTGATGGATTTCTTGTCAAACATTCGAATTTCACCCGGTATAGCATTCCTTTTCGCTTGTAGCACTTTTTCGACTGCTAGCTTCTTTATCAATTTTTCCATTAAATCCAAGGCAAACTACTACTCTATTCTGCTCTTCATGCTTCTTTCTTTCTATGCTTCTCCACAAGGTTCTTTGACGCCGTAGTTTACTGGGAGTAATCGTAGTATTTTCAGATAATATATTAAGATCTTTTAAGACAGCATTAGCAATTAAACAAGCATCACGGTTGCTTATTTTGCATCGATGAACTGCCTTGCATAATTCTGGATATTGGTGTCGATTTTCAGAAGTGCTAGCTTCTGTATCTAACTCGTACTCGCTCAATTCGAAATCTTCATTTTGATGACATTTCTCACTTTCAGAACTGATCTCACCAATATCACAAGGATTCAACTGCATTTCCTGGACAAAACTCTCTTGTTTATGTTTAAAGAATTGTCTTTTATGCTTTCTGTTTTCCATTTGTAGTTTTGAAGATTTCACTTTGGCCAACTTACCTATAATAATTTTTCGTTCAGTATGTTGATCAATCCAGAACTCCCATTCATCATTCGTGATTTTCTCTGCCTTAGCGCATTTATACTCACTTCTTTTACGAGAACCGGAGGCAATAGCACTTGCAGCAACATATGTCAAATAAATTTCTGAAGGAATCATATTTATTTTGATAAGTACTGGAAGATCTTTTACTCATGGGATATTTTCTAAGTTCTTGTCCCTTCTCAATTAATCTTTACCTTAATTACTATGCTTTTGAAGTCGATTGTTGGAATCGAAGCATGGATGTATGAGGGTAATTCAATAAGTTTCCGCACTTTTTATTTTCACATCTAATCGGTTATAAACACATCACTTCTCAACATAGTCTCCCTGTTTCTCAATACACTTAGTCCAGCGATCTACAAGCTTCTTAATGCCATCACAAACGAATGTTTTTGGCTGTGTGCGTAGCCAGTCATGCACCGCCTCCTTCAGGTCATCATCGCCTTGAAATCTTTGAATTACACTAGGCAACAAATTTCAACTTTTTTTTTGTTACAGACACGTGAACTACTGATTCCTACTAAAGCGGTGATGCTGATTTCAGATCTGATATCAAAATTTCTCTATCACGTCCAGATTTTGTGTAACCGAAAACCCCTATTTTTCATTTTTTTTCTCACCCGCTTCTATTACGAAAGCCGTCTAAGCTACTTTTCCGTGCCACGTTTTATGTTAAGCATACTTAAATAATTAGTGAACAGGGATGTCTTTCCTCCTTTATTCTGGCTTAAGACAGGCAGCGGAATTCCGCTGGCGGCGTTACCACCCCTGCGCCCAACCATCCACCCAAAGCGCGTTAGTATTTTGTTGTTACTACTGAAAGGCAAATTCCTGTTCTTAAGTGAAACTTTGGTGTGTCCTCTTCCTTTGTCGCTTGTAGGATGACGAGCTCTCCTTCTGCAGGAACCAACAATAATCTACCATCATATTTGGGTTGAAATTACCTTGGTATCTGTTTTCCATAACTGAGATCTGTTGGTGGAAGCGCTCACCATGCTCGTCACTTACAGCCCCAAGGTTGGCCGGGAAGAAGTTAAGATGAGAATGTAAAAAATGAATTTTCAAAGACATTCTGCATCCCATTATTTCATAAGATTTAAGCATGTTTTCTACGAGTTTACGGTGGTTTTCAGCTTTGTGGTTTCCAAGAAAATTTTTGACAACTTCAACGAAAGATGTCCATGCTCCTAGTTCATTCTCATTTAGGTTAGATGGAAACGATGAGTCGTGGATGACACTGCGGATCTGTGGTCCAGTGAAAACTCCAGCTTCTAGCTTAGCATCTGTCAATATTCCTTTGAATTTATCCTTTAAATATTGGAAACCACTACCTTGATGATCCATACCCTTCACGAAATTTTTCATAAGGCCAAGTTTAATGTGAAGTGGTGGAAGATGTACTTTCTGAGGGTCAATAAGTGCTGGGTGTTTCACATTGTATTTACCAACAACATGTTCAGTTCTAGATGGCCAATCATGTTTTTTGTAGTGGTTCTTGTCATCTCTGCTGTTCCATAGACACAAAAAGCGCATATGCTTTGTGTAGCCCAACTGTAACCCAAGAAGTAATGATACAACTTTAAGGTCGCCACAAATCCATGTGTGGTCCTTATATTTGATGAGTCTTAGCAGCAGTTTCATCGATTCATAAGTCTCATTAAGGCCAGTGGCATGTGCTACAGGTATTGAAGGTTTTTCATTGCCGTTGTGCAGTAATACAGCTTTAAGGCTAGCTTTACTAGAGTCAATGAACAGTCTCCATTCTTTTGGATCATAGCGACAGCCAATCCCTTGCATCAGACCACTGATATCGTGGCAGAAACAAACGTTTTCTTCCTGTAAGTAAAATGATGAAAACTGCAAATGGCGATGGCGGAAATGGGAAACTTTGGTGTTTGGTTGGAGAAGATTAAATTCTTGAAGTCTTGAACCAAGCAACTCTGCCTTTTCTTTTGGTAATTCCAAATCGCGCACTAAGTCATTTAACTCCGCTTGACTTAACAAATGTGGGGAAATATTTGCATCTGGAACATACAGTATATGCCATCTTTCCCTGTTTCTATATCACTAGCAGAATCTTCAGATGAACTGCTGTCTGTTATCGTTGCTGGTGGAACTGGTGGTGGATTTGTTTCATCATGTGGTACTGGTTTCATTGCTGATTCGCAGTTTGGGTACGTGATCTTTGATTTGTTTTTCTTTGTGAAACCAGCAATCTTTGTCAAACAAAAATAACAATCATTGAAGTGATTTTTCGGCTCACGCCAAACCATGGGGACTGAGAACGGCATAGCTTTTCTTTTACCATTCATCCAAGCTATTAACATTGCATTGCACTGTGCACAGCAAATATGTGGTGCCCAGTCCCTCTGTTGGTCTCCTAACTTACAGTTAAAATAACACTTGTAGGCAAGTTTAATCTTTGTTGTTATGTTTCTACGTTGTGGCTTAGGTGTATATTGTCCACAGACAAAGCAGAAGTTGTCTGGGTGATTTACACAAGCACGTCTATTTGATGCCATTTTGAATTACCATACAATATCTGAAAAACGTAGAAAGTAATTATTACGATGTGCAAAATAAAAAGAAATACACACCGTAGTACAAAACAAATGCTATAAAAACACACAAGTCACCACAACCTGTCACTTGCTCATCAGCAGAGAGCTTCAACAACCGTTCTGCTTGACTGTCACGTAGCGACTGACCGTTGGGCCGTTGCCCGTTACTATGCTCTTGACTCGGTGTTGCCAACTCGGGATAAATTTTATTTATCAAAATTGTTCGAATTTGTATATAGTTGGCCAAAAAAATTGCTTTAACCTTGAAAAGCAAGTTTCATATTACTGGCATTAAGCCGATTAAAACCAAAATCTGGACGTGGTAGAAAATTTTACTAAAAGTGATTTGCATTTTACACAAAATCTAGACGTGATAGAAGAAATCTAATTATAGATTTGAAATCAGCATACCGAAATTAGCTAGGAGCACCTATTGGTCTTCTGTAACAAAATCTTTGTTGCCTAGTGTTATCAGTCTTTTAGTGGTCCAAACAGGTAAAAATCCGAAGGGGCCAGTTCTGGACTATAGGTTGGATGGTCGAGAACTTCAAATTTAAGTTCTTGAAGGCATCTTCGACTCTGTGCAGCGGTATGAGTTAGTAGAATGGCCGCAAAATGGACGCGTGCAATGCAATTGCAACCCCCCACCCCTTGTTGCAAGGCACCCTCCCCACACACACACCCCTTGGTGGCACCCCAAAATGGGGTTGCAAGGGGTATGCAACTTGGAGGCGGAGTTTGTTTTCCCCCAAGCTGAACCACCCAAAGGGGTATGAAACTTGGAGGTGGAGTTATCCCGCAAGCTGCAATGAACCTAACCTGAGAGAGAGAGCGAGTGAGAGAGGAAGAGAGGTGGTCGCCCGGCAGGAGCCGAGCGCATACTAAGACTTCAGCCGTACCGCCGCTCTCTTATAGGGCCCCTAATCAGCCAGGTGACTTAATCAGCCAGTTGGCTTAGAAGGCTGAGTTGCCAGTTTGCGTTTATTTAATTAAAGCAGATATTAAGCAGACAGTTGGCTTAATGAGCCAGAGCCAGGTGGCTTAATCTGCCAGTTGGCTTACAAGGAGTTACAAGGAAAAGAAGTACCTCAAAAGGCCTTGCGGCCCATACCGAGGAGGTACCAATGGCAACGGGTGCCAGGGAAAATTTTCTACACCCTCAAATAGTGTGCAAGATTTGGTCTAACCTTTTCTTGAACTAATCCACCGAGGAACTATTCCTGTTATTAAAAGTTTATTTTTCTTTCAACTATCCTAGCAGTAGTAGAAAACTGGATAGAAAAGTAGAAGGCTCTCTCCCCACCCTCCGCTCCCTCCCTGCCAGAGGCAGGTACGGAAAAAGGTTGAAGAAAATACCTTGACCCTGGAAAAGTAGCCAAGGAAATTTTACAGGAAAGTGGAGAATATATAAATAGCTCTATATTTACCTTGCTCACAGAGACCGTGCAAGCGAACTCCTGCAGAGTTTTCTTATGTTTTAATCTTAAACTATCAACGTGTTAAAATAATTCCCACATATACTAGTCCTAAATCATTTCAAATCCAACTTCTAACCATTGTTGCGAGTTGGGTTATCATTTGAACTAAACATGCTTCTAAAATCGACATCTTTGAACCCGCGTCACATAAGCGTCGATTGTAGCCCAATGCCTAACGAAAGCAATTAACTTTGTGGCATTTTTCGCCAGTTTCCAATCCACCTACCTACTTCCCCACCAATACCCAGCGCGCGCACTTCGGCCATTAGCCGGCGGTGAGGTACCTTATCAAAGGCCTTCTAATCAATCTCCCTACTCTTATCATACTCACTCAACATGACGTAGAAAACTCGAGCATGATGGTGAGACACGACCTATGCCGTCTAAACCCATGTTGGAGTCCCCAAGTAGCTTGTAGGAATCCAAATGGTCGACAATCCTACTCGCTATTATCCCCTCTAAATATTTACCTACAACTGAAGTTAAATGGTGTTATTTATAGAGGTTCCAAGCCTCTCTTCCCACGCATGAGATAGCAGTAGCGTCCTAATCATAACAGTAGAGAAAAAGACAATACTAAAAGTTTTTCTTTGCAGTCAGAGGAGAACATCCCTACCCTAAGCTAAAATGACAGAGTGGGATGGGAAGGGGTCCTAGTAACCCACGGGACAGGTTTGTACAACAGACTTCACCCGCCCTCCCGAAAGAGAGAGAACCTAAAGGAATTGGCAGCCAATTTCTCTAGAATCCCACGACTCGGGACCGGAGGGCTGTCACACCCCAAGTATAAAGTTTACAACACGCAGAAGGAACGTGCATAACCTTTATACCCCCTGCTTAGAAGGCTGAGTTGCCACATTGCACTGTTTATTTGCATATATTATTCCGCCAGTTGGATTAGAAGGCATAAATGGCATGTATATAGAACGAGTTAAAAGCGTGCATACATTCACCGACTGTATACCCCTATTACCACACACACACACACGCACACAACAATTCATCCTTGAAAAGTTCTTACCAAAGATCATTTCGCACGGATTTATTTACTTTTTATTTTTCCGTACGAATTGTTCATTTATTTATTTTCTTTTTCCGTACGAATTTTGTGTGTGTGTGTACGAATTGTTCATTTATTTATTTATTTTCCGTAAGAAATGTTCATTTATTTAATTTTTCTTTTTTTCTTTTTCCGTACGATTTGTTCATTTATTTATTTTTCTTTGTTCTTTTTCCGTGTGTGTGTGTGTGTGTGTGTGGTAATAGGGGCGTACAGTCGGTGAATGTATGCACGCTTTTAACTCGTTCTACATACATGCCATTTATGCCTCCTAGGAAGCCTTCTAATCCAACTGGCGGAATAATATATGCAAATAAATAATGCAAACTAGCAACTTAGCCTTCTTAGCCAACTGGTTGATGGCCCCCCGCTGGATCTGGCTGATTAATATATGCTTTAATTAAATAAATAAATGCAAACTGGCAACTCAGCCTTCTAAGCCAACTGGCTGATGGCCCCCGCTGGCTCTGGCTGATTAATATATGCTTTAATTAAATAAACGCAAACTGGCAACTCAGCCTTCTAAGCCAATTGTCTGATTAATATCTGCTTTAATTAAATAAATAAAATCAAACTGGCAAATCAGCCTTCTACGCCTTCTACGCCAAATGGCTGATTAAGCCACGTGGCTGATTAGGGGCCCTAAAGAGAGCGGCGGCACGGCTAAGTCTTAGTATGCGCTCGGCTCCTGCCGGGCGACCACCTCTCTTCCTTTCTCTCTCTTAGGTTAGGTTCATTGCAACTTGGGGGATAACTCCGCCTCGAAGTTGCATACCCTTTGCAGCCCTATTTTGGGGGTGCAGCCAAGGGGGGTTGGGGTTGGCACTATGGGGTGTCTTGCAACAAGGGGGTGGGGTGCCACCAAGGGGGGTGGCACTCTTGCAACATTATGTAACATTTGCAATTGCATTGCACTCGTCCATTTTTCGGCCATAATACTTGAGGGCGCACATTGTCGTGTAACAGAATAACACCTTCCAACAATCTCCCTCTCCGTTTTGTGGGAATTGCTTGCTTTAACTCATTCCGAAGCATGTCAGAATACGATGCACTTGTTACTGTAGTTCCACGCTCTAGATAATGTTCAACGTTATCATTATCATTATTCATATTCTGACATGCTTCGGAATGAGTTAAAGCAAGCAATTCCCACAAAACGGAGAGGGAGATTGTTGGAAGGTGTTATTCTGTTACACGACAATGCGCGCCCTCATACCGCTGCACAGACTAGAAAATGACTTCAAGAACTTAAATTTGAAGTTCTCGACCATCCAGCCTACAGTCCAAAACTGGCACCTTCGGATTTTTACCTGTTTGGACCACTGAAAGACGCTTTGAGAGGTCAGCAATTCCAAGGCGATGATGACCTGAAAGAGGCGGTGCATGACTGGCTACGAACACAGCCAAAAATATTCTTTTGTGATGGCATTATGAAGCATATAGGTCGCTGGACTAAGTGTATTGAGAAACAGGGAGACTATGTTGAGAAGTGATATGTTTATAATCTATCAGATGCGAAAATAAAAAGTGCGGATACTTATTGAATTACCCTCGTATATATCATTCACTTCTTCCGCGATAATTTCGGCGTATTTCTGACTGCTAAATGTTGCAGTAATGACCTTATGCTTAAAATAAATTTTGAATACATCCTCTCAAGTTGGTAGTTGGTTGCCAGGAAACTCTGCTGGCGTTTCGAAAAGAGTGTTTCACTTTTTCTCTTGTTATACCAGAAGAGGGCATTACAGGCTATGCTATTAATGTGAAACAAAAGAAAAAATCTTGAATTAGGAAACGCATGATAGGTCAAACAAATGAAAGGTCACAAATACAGATGTAGGCACACAAATACACACGATAGGTCACAAATACAGATGTAGGCACACAAATACACACGATAGGTCAAACAGATATGGGTCATACATTTTAAAATAAGCAAAAACAATGTTTATTAACGTTTTTTTTTTGAGACATTGGCAATGATTGAGTTTATTGTAGAGATCTTACCTGTGAGGCAAAAAATTAATTTAAGAAAACATGCTAAAAAGGACCTTTTGTGGCCTTTGTTTGCAATTTATTTTTTCATAGTTGCCAGCACCGAAATTAATATTTCTTAAAGATAGGACTTATTCCTTAATCAGTGACTACTCGGGTATCTTTTTCAGCACATTCCCTGACGAGGTGTAGCTTTGAATACAGGAAAGGCCTTGGAATCGTTTTTCTTTTTCCTTGTGGGTTTGCAGCATGTTTCATTAAATAAAAAATTTTCAACCCACCCTAATGTACATCTGTATGTATATGCATTTATGTGCAGACGTATGTTGTCTGTGTGTTTGTATATATATATATATATATATATATATATAGGGTGATTCAAATATGGGGGTAAAAAAATTTTTTTTAGATTTTAATGTGTTCAACCCTTTAAATGGTTCATTTCAGCATAAAAACAACTATCCTAAAATATTTTAGCAAATTTTTAATTTTTAGGGGTTGCTACCAGCAATTAAAAATTGACAGAACGACTCAAATTGTCAAATTTTTCCACACCACACAGGAGGTACAGTTTAAGGCGCATTGCTTTTTTTTAACGTGGAAAGCTCCCCCGTAGGTCCTACCATAACCACAAGCATGCATAATTAAACTAGCATGATATTTGAGACATTAGCTGTCCTTACTTCATCAATGTTTCTTTTTTTCTATCAGGGTAAACAGCCCTGTAGTTTTTCACTACTTGTAGCAAGAATTGTTTTTGATCTTCGTCATGTGTTAGTATTTTATTATATTCATCCATTAATTTTACTCCTCTTTCCGTTATATTATATCATTCACGACTTTCCACTGTTTGATAGATTTCTTAGCGAAGTTATAAGCTTCATCATTATGCCATTCTTTAGCATCTTTGAGTAAAAATTTTGAACTAAATTTTGTTATTGTAAAGAATCTTTGAGTATTTGATGTGACAAAATCTTCTAATTTCTTCGTTGGAATAAGTGCAGGATCTAGAAAAGCCCGTTTTGCAGGAAGAGTTTCTATTGTATTTTGCAAGGCCTTTACCATTTTGTTTTTTGTTTCAGTAGGCACTTCATCATCATAAAAGGCCAAGGCTACCAGTTCTTCTGATAGGTACCAGAGGTGACTTAACAGTTTTTTAATAGCAACAAATGGAATTGTGTCATTTATTTGTTTGTAGAATACAAGATTCTGTAATAATTCCAGATCAAGACGAGGAGCGCAAGATGGCACAGGAGCTGTAAACCATGCCTTTACATATAACCGAGTAGCAGATAGACAGATGTCTTTTAGTCCTTTTTTGTCTTTTACTGAAATTTTGAACTGAGATTTGAACATAAACATTTTTAATGAATATGTAATTTTGGCCATCCACCTAGCCCGATGAAGTCCCGCTGAATGTTTAAATTTGATTCCACCTTTTGGTTCACCTCCCCAAAAAATAATTGTTAACTGCAATAGTTCTAGGTAATCGTCTCTTGGTTGGAATGTATCTAGTTGATTTGCTGCAAATATAATTATGTCATCTTTGATGTCATGAATATTTTCATAGATATCTGGATCTGATAATGCTGTTTCGTAGTCCTCCTTATTAATGCTTGACCACTTTTATCTGAACTTCTTAAAAAGGACTATATCTGTTGCCAGAAGATGGTGATAAAGACTTTGAAACAACAGCTTCCAGCATAATTTCAAATATGACAATAAATCGTTCTCGAATTTTTGTTCTAGAAGAATAGCTGCACCATTTCTAGGACCAGTATTGGCTGCCGTTGTATCGAAACACATGCATTTTATTTGTTCGCAGATGCCCCATTCAAGCGATGTCTGATTGTTGGCATTAAAACTAGAGACGCATTTCTGTCACTCAATTTTGCAACATCAAGACTTCCTAATAATTTATCATCAAACAATTTTCTACGTTTGCCTACCTTACTTTTCCATGTTGAAGGTTGTGCAGCACAGAAACCAGATTCATCACTTTTACTCTCCTCTGATTCTGATTCTGATGATGTACTGGTGAGTATGACAGCCTCTTCATTCTTCTTTCTTTTGATCTCTTCTTCTGCTTTCCTCTTTTCATAATGTTGTTGCTTTTCTGCTGCTCTTTGCACTTTTTTAGCAACAGCCTTATCAATGTTACCCATTTTTCCATGACGTCCTTTCTCACGTTGCATTTTCAAGAATTTCTTATCATTTTCTATTTTTATAAGCTCCCTAGCATTCTCATGAGCAATGTCAGATAAGTTTTCCAGTTTATCTTTCCATTTTTCTTCTTTATTATTTAAATTTTGTGATCTTTTCAATTTGTTTGCTTTGTTTTTCTTAAGCAGCTGCCATTCCTTCAGTATTCCTTGAATTTTATCTACTACATGCACTCTTTGTTTTGCTGGTATTCCTGCTTTTTTCCAAACTGCTAGCACATCATCTGCAGTAGAGCAGCATGATTCTCTAATGCCTTGCTTTTTAATATTTCTGTAGTGCATGAAGAGGGCCAATTAGCCATACTTCAGTTTCTTTTCTTGTAGAACTTCTCCCAACTGAGCAACTAGGTGATGGTGAGTTAGGCCTAGCTTCCATAATCGATTAATTGGTATCAAAATTACGAGTTCCAAACAACAATTAAAAGCAAGCTAGTATATAAACCATTATTAAAAATTCTGAAATATAAACAATTAAACATAAAATCATAAATTGTAAAAACAAACAAATTGAAAAAAAGGGAAACTTTGACGCCTGGTAGCACATAGTAAATTTTATTTAAAATTCGCCAAATTTGGCATACACTACTTTTTTGTCATAGGGAACAAAAATACAGGTTGAACAATTAAAAAACAAAACTGATTTTTTTGAATCACCCTAATAATATATATATATATACAGTTTCGCTCATTATTCGTAGGACACACTTGAGAACAAATAGCGACACCCGGCATATATTTGTTTTGTGCACTACAAACGGTTGTAACATTTTATGAATGAATCTGGGGTTTAGTAAGAGCGCTGATTGGTTGGTTGGCACATGGTGTTTGGCCTCTGTGTGTGTGTGTGTGTGTGAATTTTGAAACATTATTATTCCTGCCCTTTATTAACATATCATAATATAGATATGGTCCTAACAGAGTATGGCTGGCCGTGATGTGGTTAGTGGTGGTGTAGACACCGGTGACAGTGGAAACAGGGATTGGTGCTGCTAAAGTCACCTGCCAGCTTTTGAGTCATTGCCAAATGTCTTTAGAACATAATTATTTCCATTTATCACTCTGGTTTACATATTACTAAAAAAACATACATGAATAATTAAATTCAAGAATGGGATATATATTAACAAGGGGAATGTCAATGACGTGAGTAAAACAGTGTTTTTGTATATTATATAAATAAAAACACTAATACGTGATGACAATGTTCATGGTATTGGCAAGCCTGTCATCCTGAACGAACTGAAGTTTCAATGTATGAAAACAGAGCCCTAGTAGGCATTATTGCTCCCTGAGTAAATTCTACGACCTACATCACCCGTCACCCCTGTATTTATTGATTAATTATTTATTTATTTACATTTAATATTGAACATAGATTAAGATATTATTTTGTTATAACAAATTCAGAGCAAAAACTTGATATATATAAATAAATATGAGGCGGTTTATGAATGAAAAAAAAATGTTTTGATGCATATTAAATTTTAATAACATTATAACATTACCAGATTGATGGGTGTCTGTAGGTTTCATACGACACTGCTTACAATATCTTCCAATTAGCAAATGGACGATACCTGAATGGATACTACTGGTATGGCATTCTTATATCCGGAGCAAATGCTATTTTTAGATCAGCAACACTGATATAGTAAGAAACAGTCACTGAGAGAAATAATATTTAGAAACGAAGACTGTTTTGTATTGAGGCAGCATCATAAATGCATGCAATGTTTTGTATTAATAAGTTCCATGTTACAAATTAAGTGTTGAACCACTGCAACTGTGACTCTTGGCGGTCTCTCACCTCAGAGGAGAGAATTACAGAAAATAAAACTATTACAGTGATTCATATCAATAAACATAGAGCCACATAAACGATGATATTTGACAATTTTGCACAGGTGTTACACATTCATAATTACTATTGTATTTGAGAAATATTTTATACATGAACCCAGACAAAACGGTGGCAGGACAAGATATTAAATTTGTTATGACTTCCTGCAGTCGATGTGGTACAGAAACAACATGATTATATACCAACTATCGATTCCTCCTCAACACCTCCCACTCACTAGTAAATGTGTGTTGTAAAAGCTGGTCCGTTGTTCGGTCCTCCGCTGGTTCCTACACATTTACAATATTGGCACATATATTCTAGATGGGATTCAAATCACAACCCTTACTTGGCCAATCCAGAAGATCGATATTTCTTTGCTTAGAGAACCAGCGTGTGACGATCCGTACTCTGTGAATTGGGGATCTATCTTGCATAAAAATGATTCGCTAGGGAAATGGCAGAGCATGTGCACGCACAGAAGGAAGCATAACCTCTTCGAAAATTTCTATATACTGGTCTGCAGTAAACCTCCCTTCTATTTTGATGAGCTCTCCTACACCATACAGATGAATTCATCCGCACATGTTACAGCTAACATGACCGCTACGTGCTTCCTTATAGATGTGCTCGTGAGTATATTGAGTATTATTCCTCCTCCAACAATGAAGACGGCCATGGGATGTAGAGGAAAAGGTCTTTTTGTCGGTAAATATCACTCGGCTTCAAAAGTCAAGCCCTTTGTCAACATGTTGCCAAGCAATTCGAAGTCTATTTTCTCAACGTTGATGATTTAACTTCTTGATAGCCGGGTTCCTATGGTGTAACCCAGCTTCATGTAGCAGCCGCCTGACTGTCATTGCCGAAACATCAAGCTCCAATTGTTCCCTTATGGCAACAACATTGGTAAAGGGATCGGCTTCGGCAACATCGCAGATCCTCCGATCATCCGCAGCAGTTGTCATTCGAGGTTTCCCCGTTCTACGGTGATCTCGTAGATTCCCTTCCTCTTGCCACCTCTTCAACCATATATGAACAGTGTTTCTAGAAATTCCAAGTTCTCTTGCAATTTGAGTGGGAGACAGCCCGTTCTCCTTCATGTCGATGATTCTTCCCCTTTCAGCATTTTTCTGGTAATGATAACACTAGGCAACAAAGATTTTGTTACAGAAGACCAAATAGGTGCTCCTAGCTAATTTCGGTATGCTGATTTCAAATCTATAATTAGATTTTTTCTATCACGTCTAGATTTTGTGTAAAATGCAAATCACTTTTAGTAAAATTTTCTACCACGTCCAGATTTTGGTTTTAATCGGCTTAATGCCAGTAATATGAAACTTGCTTTTCAAGGTTAAAGCAATTTTTTTTGCCAACTACATACAAATTCGAACAATTTTGATAAATAAAATTTATCCCGAGTTGGCAACACTGAGTCAAGAGCATAGTAACGGGCAACGGCCCAACGGTCAGTCGCTACGTGACAGTCAAGCAGAACGGTTGTTGAAGCTCTCTGCTGATGAGCAAGTGACAGGTTGTGGTGACTTGTGTGTTTTTATAGCATTTGTTTTGTACTACGGTGTGTATTTCTTTTTATTTTGCACATCGTAATAATTACTTTCTACGTTTTTTCAGATATTGTATGGTAATTAAAATGGCATCAAATAGACGTGCTTGTGTAAATCACCCAGACAACTTCTGCTTTGTCTGTGGACAATATACACCTAAGCCACAACGTAGAAACATAACAACAAAGATTAAACTTGCCTACAAGTGTTATTTTGACTAAGTTAGGAGACCAACAGAGGGACTGGGCACCACATATTTGCTGTGCACAGTGCAATGCAATGTTAATAGCTTGGATGAATGGTAAAAGAAAAGCTATGCCGTTCTCAGTCCCCATGGTTTGGCGTGAGCCGAAAAATCACTTCAATGATTGTTATTTTTGTTTGACAAAGATTGCTGGTTTCACAAGAAAAACAAATCAAAGATCACGTACCCAAACTGCGAATCAGCAATGAAACCAGTACCACATGATGAAACAAATCCACCACCAGTTCCACCAGCAACGATAACAGACAGCAGTTCATCTGAAGATTCTGCTAGTGATATAGAAACAGGGAAAGATGGCATATATGTTCCAGATGCAAATATTTCCCCACATTTGTTAAGTCAAGCGGAGTTAAATGACTTAGTGCGCGATTTGGAATTACCAAAAGAAAAGGCAGAGTTGCTTGGTTCAAGACTTCAAGAATTTAATCTTCTCCAACCAAACACCAAAGTTTCCCATTTCCGCCATCGACATTTGCAGTTTTCATCATTTTACTTACAGGAAGAAAACGTTTGTTTCTGCCACGATATCAGTGGTCTGATGCAAGGGATTGGCTGTCGCTATGATCCAAAAGAATGGAGACTGTTCATTGACTCTAGTAAAGCTAGCCTTAAAGCTGGAACAGCAGAGATGACAAGAACCACTACAAAAAACATGATTGGCCATCTAGAACTGAACATGTTGTTGGTAAATACAATGTGACACACCCAGCACTTATTGACCCTCAGAAAGTACATCTTCCACCACTTCACATTAAACTTGGCCTTATGAAAAATTTCGTGAAGGGTATGGATCATCAAGGTAGTGGTTTCCAATATTTAAAGGATAAATTCAAAGGAATATTGACAGATGCTAAGCTAGAAGCTGGAGTTTTCACTGGACCACAGATCCGCAGTGTCATCCACGACTCATCGTTTCCATCTAACCTAAATGAGAATGAACTAGGAGCATGGACATCTTTCGTTGAAGTTGTCAAAAATTTTCTTGGAAACCACAAAGCTGGAAACCACCGTAAACTCGTAGAAAACATGCTTAAATCTTATGAAATAATGGGATGCAGAATGTCTTTGAAAATTCATTTTTTACATTCTCATCTTGACTTCTTCCCGGCCAACCTTGGGGCTGTAAGTGACGAGCATGGTGAGCGCTTCCACCAACAGATCTCAGTTATGGAAAACAGATACCAAGGTAATTTCAACCCAAATATGATGGGAGATTATTGTTGGTTCCTGCAGAAGGAGAGCTCGTCATCCTACAAGCGACAAAGGAAGAGGACACACCAAAGTTTCACTTTAGAACAGGAATTTGCCTTTCAGTAGTAACAAAATACTAACGCGCTTTGGGTGGATGGTTGGGCGCAGGGGTGGTAACTCCGCCAGCGGAATTCCGCTGTCTGTCTTAAGCCAGAATAAAGGAGGAAAGACATCCCTGTTCACTAATTATTTAAGTATGCTTAACATAAAACGTGGCACGGAAAAGTAGCTTAGACGGCTTTCGTAATAGAAGCGGGTGAGAAAAAAAATGAAAAATAGGGGTTTTCGGTTACACAAAATCTGGACGTGATAGAGAAATTTTGATATCAGATCTGAAATCAGCATCACCGCTTTAGTAGGAATCAGTAGTTCACGTGTCTGTAACAAAAAAAAAGTTGAAATTTGTTGCCTAGTGTAATTAATCCATTCTGCAGAATAGTTGTTTCGATGAGATTCAGGAACAGTGTGAGCTTATTCTCAGTCACCATACCTGTTAACACCTCTGTCATGACGTAATATGGTGTCACGTGATATGTTAGAAGTCAGGTGGAATTGTTGGAATGGGGAAACAGTTTGGAAAATGGTCATTAAGGTGCTACACCAGCGGTTCCCAAATTTTTTTGTGATTACCCCTTTTGGTTAATCGCCAAATGGAAATTACCCGGATGCAAAAAGCACAAGAAATTTTACTTTACTGAGCATGAGAATAATTATTTAAATTTTATAAACATAATACCTATACATAAGGCGCTCTATATGTAGAAATATATAAGTTGAACATATATGATATTGGTCAAAGAATGGCTAGAACATTACATAGGGAGGGGGATGCAACTGTTTCTGCTGAACTAACGCCTGAATTCTGGGTTCAGATTCGCTCAAGGCGCAGCGTAAATCGCCTTCAATGTGCAGCCGATTTCGCAGTTTGTTCTTTATGACCATAATTGCTGAAAAGCCTGCCTCACAATGATAGCTTGCTGCAAAAGGCACCAGCACTTTCTTTGCCTCTTCAGCAAGCAAAGGATACTTCCCATCCACTTTTGTCCAAAATGTCTCGATTTTTTTCCTCTGCAAACTCAAACTTCGGAATAAGATCTTGCCGCATTTTCAGGAATTTTGCTTTCAGTTCAGGTGAGTCACTGCTTTTCAGGGCGTAATAAGTGAATGGCCTCTTTTTTAGATATGATGGCTGCGTATTAAATGTCCTTAATAAGGATGTTGTTTGTGGATTTGACATAGTGCCTACACAGAATCTAGATTAAACTACTGTAGGTAGAAATTAAATTTTTAGCTTTTCTGTAGCCAACGCGCCACTATGAACACACCATGTCAGTCTCGGAAAGTCTTTATAATTCTCCTCGTGGTGAAGCCGTTCGTCCTTTGTAAGACTGCGACCACGACCTAAAGAGTTAAACGATATATATATATATATATATATATATATATATATATTAATATATATATATCGGTACCAATTTATGGCCAATTATGTAGCCAGTTTCATGCGTAAATCGGTACTATAAGGAATGATGATAATTACGGTTATTTGATAATTTTATAAGTGATTGTTATTAATAAATGCTGAGGCCGATGTCACCAGATCTTTTAGATCAAAGAATGTTACTAATTAAGTTATTAATTAGGTTGATTGTTAGAATGAGTTTTCTGCCTTTATTACACAATATAAATGATTTATGAATGAGACAGAAACATGTAGTTTACACTTGGAATAATGTGTACACTTGAAATAATACTTTCAAAATATGATAATGGCTTGACATTTATAACGAGCGAGGTAATGATTAGTCTTTATATAAAGTTAGGTGAATGACACCGGGCCAATGGGGCTCGCACGAATGGTGTTTACATTGCGATGGTTTACGCGTCACTGATGGTCTTCGAAGAGAGAGAAGACGCCGTGTCCAGAAGTCCTTGAGATCTTCCCGCGCTGTGACGTCATCTTATGCGTGCTTGTGTAACGTCATCTTGATCGTGTTTGAGTTGATGAATCATATCGCTAATTGTGTAGATGGAATATTGCTAAGGTATTTGCAAACGTCTCTGCCACTTCAGTTGGTCACTACATGATATATATATATATATATATATATATATATATATATATGTGTGTGTGTGTGTGTGTGAGTATATGTTACTCTATATACGCATTGTATGTCTGATACTATATATGTAGCAAAGAACATAAAATTATTATTATTATTATTATTATTATTACTAGCAAAATTACCCGTCCTACGGGCGGTATATTCTTTAAGCGTGTTTAACATTTACAGTTAGCTCACAAATCATTTAAATTTTAAATGTAACTTTACAGAATTTACTTGAAGCTCAAGAAGCACTTAAATTTCAAATCCAACGTGTCACATTTTTTTTTTACCCATCATGTCTTTCGATGGGGAGCTAAAAATTTTGATGGCTACATTCTTGTCTAAATTCATCGTCCAACTTGATTTTCTTCATTCCACGAAAGTGTATGAAACTATGTAAAAGTGTGTTGGGATTTGGTTTATTTTATGAAAATTTTAAAAGTTCAAAATCTTGAAATTTAAGTGCTTCGTGTTTTAGCATATAATTTTTGGGGAATAAATGCGGATAAACACACTATGGATCCCAGAGGGTATTGCCACGAAGTTTCATGAAAATCGGTGCAGCCGTTTGGACCTGAAAAAGAGCTGAGATGCCTAACGACCGAATATATATATATATATATATATACACACAGTGTGTCCCAGATGTCTGGACTCATAGGGAAAATAGACATTATATTTTTAAAGTGAAAATAACACATTTCTAACTTCAGTTTTACATATTTCTGGAAAGAAAATACCCTGATGGCTCAGTATACCATTCAAGAGAAGGTGGAACTGTTATTGCTACATGGTTTCCAAAAATGCCAGAGGGAGGCATGTCAGTTATTTCACAAACATGCCTCCCTCTGGCTTTTTCCGGAAACATGTAGCATACCAGTTCCACCTTCTCTTGATTGGTATACTGAACCATCAGGGTATTTTCTTTCCTGAAATACTGTATGTGAAACTGATATTAGAAATGTTATTTTTAGTTTAAAAATATAATGTCAGACATCTGGGACACCCTGTACATACATATACTGTATATACTATATACACAGTATATACAGGGTCATCGAAAAAGAAGTCCGGGGTTTCAAACTTTAATAATTTTTTAATACAAAACCAAAAACAGTTTTCTTTGTTTGTAAATGTGAAAAAACTAACAATTTTAATGTTATACCTCAATAAGTCTCGATGTGAGTACCATTTGTACCCCTACAAACATCCACGCAGTAGTCAATTTCCCTCCAGGTAGGGTGAAGCATGTCCGGTATGATTGTTTCTACAGCTGCAGAGATTCTCTCTCGTAGATGTCTCAAGTCACGAATTTTCTCGGCATAGACAATGTTTTTCACATACCCCGACATGAAAAAATCCAATAGTGTCAGATCAGGACTTCGTGGAGGCCAGGTTGTTGATTCATCTCTTCCAATCCATCGATTAGGAAACCTAGCATTTAGCGCATGGCGAACCTGAAGACTAAAAAGAGGTGGGGCGCCGTCTTGTTGGAAAACAATAGCAGTTCCATTTTGTCTTTCAATGTCTTCAAATTGGAGGAAAACAAACTGTTCTAACAGATCGGGATAAAGGTCTCCAGTAATGGTTCTCTCCGCAAAAAAGAAAGGTCCGACCACACGGTCATGCAGTAGTCGGCAGCACACTTTCACCTTTGGGGTGCCACCTACGTACTCGAAAACTTCATTTGGTTGTTCTGATCCCCAAATTCTGCAGTTGACGATTGACGTGGCTATTAATGTGAAAGGTAGCTTCGTCCGTGAACATTACCCGTTTTAAGTAACGTTCATCGTCATCAATTTTACATTTGCAAATTCGAGTCGTTTTGGACGATCAGTGACTTTAATTCCATGTCTCATTTAAATTTTGTATGCGTGTTATCTTAGGCGCTTATGTAGCACATTTTGGATGGTGGTCTTAGGTATACCAAGTTGCAAACTGCGACGAACGATAGATTTTTTTGGGCTGCGTACACCAGACACTCTAATGCGTTCTACAGTCTCTTCGGATGTTCCTGGTTTCCCTCATGATTTCTGCTTTAAAACACTTCCTGTTTTGCTAAACTGAACAAATCATTGAGTAATTGTTTTGTCACTAGGCACTTCTGTCCCGTACGTACGTCGAAAATGGCGATGAACTGACACAAATGACACAGATACAAATGACTTGAACTCGGCATACCAAAGCACGCACTGAGTCTTCTGCTGAACGGACGCCATCGTACTAACAGGGGCAGGTACTGTACAAGGAGTGTGAAAGGGAACTTGTTCCAAATTGCTCCAACTTGTTCCAACCGTTTCATGTTGCTAGAAATTGAAAATTGAACGAGTGTAGCACCTCCAAAATTTAAATAGGAAAAAAGGCTGTTGTAGTTAAATTTGCTAACAAAGGAAACTGCTTTTGGTTTTGTATTTAAAAATTTATTAAAGTTTGAAACTCCGGAGTACTTTTTCGATGACCCTGTATATTTTTGATGCACACCCAGAAGGATAAATAAATGAAGTGATTCCAAGGTCTTTCGTGCATTTAACAGCACAATTCGTCAGAGAGTTGAAGAGGTGTACTGTTTATTTTTTCGTGTGTGTTAAATTAATAAAGCAAAAAATTCGCTTAAAATGTTTTTACATTTATATCACAGAACTAAGATACATTAAGAAATGTAATTCACTCATTAATCAAACCGGATAAAAAAGCCACAAATTTGAATTGACTCTGAAATAGGAGTATTATTTTAGTGTATAATGCATGTTCTCGTTTAAAATATCCTTTTCTTCCCTTCAGTAAATAAGGGGATATGAAAAACATTTTAAGGAGGAAGTATAAAGCTTCAGTGAGCAATGTTTTCAGTATTTTAGGAGAATTAAGATTTTTATGCAAAATATATATAATATAATGTAAATATATATATATATATATATATATATATATATATATATATGAGACACACAGACCGTGCATAGAACAATGAACTCTTCTGGGAAAATTAAATTCACTATAGTCCGAATAAGTAATGGTAAATGACAAACACTATAGTTTTTCTTTTTAATGATGTTAGCCCGACGTGGGCAAAGGGTCATTCGCAAAGAGGCCCCAAAAATATAGCTTCCCTCACCAGCTATCTGCAAAGCAGATAGGATCCAGCTTTGGGACAGGATCTAGGGGCTACAGCTACACCTAGCCTACTCTATCGAGAACCTCAATATACTGTAAGCAAAAGACTCGTTGCATTTTTGTGGCCTCTTTGCGAGTGACCCGTTGCCCACGTCGTGCTAGCATCATGAAAAAGAAAAACTATAGTGTTTGTCATTTACCATTACTTATTCGGACTAGAGTGGATTTAATTTTCCCAGAAGAGTTCCTTGTTCCATGCACGGTCTGTGTGTATCATGAAAAACCTCAGGGGACCATTCTGAGTCCAATCCCATATATATATATATATATAGTATGCTCTTATAGTGTTGAAAATGTGAGTTTAAAGCTTCACAAAGTAACTTCTAAATAAGATGTTTTAAATGTTTCATAACAAAAAATATTTAGGATCAAAAGCTGAATCGTAAAACCATGGTGCAGCTCGGGGACGTATAATTCTCACCCTGCCTTTACTTTCAAATAATACTATTTACAGTACATTCAATATTCAATGCAAAGAAAAGATTACCTAGAGAACTTAATTTATGTCACGCAACATTTTCAATAAATAAGACTCATTTTATGAAAATCAGCGCTCTGAATTCAAAAAATAAAATTGAGTTGCATTGTTTTACTGTTTCACGCAACTGTTATTATCGGTCTTGAAGATTTTTCTGTAATAACCTACTTTACAAGTTGTAAAATTACAAACTGTTTATTATGCACTGCACTAGAAATAACACTAAAGCAAATGTAAGCATTTCTTTAAAAGAAGTAGCAGGCGTTGTAGACAAAAATTTCTACGTCACTGAATTTCTAAACCGCATTAAGATACCGCAATAACAGGAAATCAGATATAACAATTGATGAAAGAGATGAAACATTGATCAAGTCTCCTATTGGCTAGTTATGAGAAATCAATTCGTAATCAGTTTTCAGCATAAAAAAAAAGAAAAGAAAAATATAAGAAGAAATTAAGAAGAGAAACGAAGGAAAATTGAGAAGAGAAGTGATAGATTCTTTCTTTTTCAACTAATGAAATGTACGAAACCTCAAATAAAACAAATGTTCATCTGAATCGAATTCTCTGTTTTCAAGCTAATTCCAATCTCTTCTCACTTCTTTGTTTTGTTATAATTCTGAACTCAAAAGTGCTTCCCCCTGCATTTGTAAGGATTTTCAATTAATATCAGTGACGTATTCAAAATCTATGATACATTTTGTTAGATGCATTAAAATGAAGGAAATACGCAATGTATGTCATACCGAACAATAATATATAATATATATATATATAAATATATATATATATATATATATATTATATATATATATATATATATATATATAATAATATATATATAATTATATATATATATATATATAATATATATAATATATATATATATATATATTATATATATTATAATATATAATAATATATATAATTATATATATATATATATATATATATATATATATAATATATAATATAAACAAACTAAATTCGCTCATAAAAACCGCAAAAGCGAACCATTACTGTTCTAAAATTGTAATAATTCTGGAGTATCCCGTTTCAGCATCCAGCAATAATTAACCATCATGCTGATGTCCCACCTTCCCTGATATCTCTTCTCCATTTCTTTGAAGTCTTGGTGAAACCGTTCCCCTTGTCCTTCGCTGAGTGCGCTGAGATTCTCAGTGAATTAATCCAAGTGTGAATGTGAGAAATGTAATTTTAAACTCGTATTACAACCCAACTCTTTTAACTTACTGTACTTAGCATGTTGTTCACAATGTTTTGGTAATTTGGATCCTTGTTGTTCCCCAAAAATTTGCTGATAACATCCTTAAAAGCAATCGACGCTTCTTTTTCAAGATTGGATGAACACTTTGAAAGAACAATGAACAAAGTCAATTTTCTAATCTGGGGACGAACGAAAATTCCTTCTTTCAATTTTGCTTCCGAAAGAGTTGGGAATTTAACACACAGATACCTAAGAAGCAGAGGTAAAAGGACTTTCTTCGTGTCAACCAAACTTTCACGTTGAATGTTTTTAGAACCAGGTGTCAGGTTGATTCTGCCTGGCCATTCCTTTTTTATCCAGTGCTGAAACTTGCTCGGCTATCCCATCCACACAAAAAATATGGAAACTTCGTATAACCTGGTTGTTGACCTAACAACATACAAATCACTTTTAAGTCTTCACAAAGTAGCCAACCGTGTTCTTTGTATTAACCTTAGCTAGAAGAAGCTCAAGATTTTCGTACGTTTCCTTCAAGGACCAAGAAGCCACAGGAATGGATGCATACAAGTTACCGTTGTGAAGGAGGACGCCTTTTAGACTTCTTTTGGAGGAATCAATGAAAAGTCTCCACTCATTTGGGTCAAAGACTGTAGCGCCTAGCCTAAGTATTAGTTCCAAAACAGTGTTGCAATATACCAGTGAATTTTCTTGAGAAAAATATTGGATGAATTATTTTCCTCGATTTCTGTACCAGTACAATGACGTCCCTGGAGAAAGCAAGTTCTTTGCACGAAGTCTGGATCCCAAAATCTCTGAAGAATCCTTCGGGAGACACAAATCTCTTACCAAATCATTAAATTCACTTTGTGTAAACAATTGGGGGTCCACCAGATGTTTCGCTTTGAAAACAATCAATATCATCGTTTCCATCGTCATCAGACACCGAATCAGATGAAGTTATATCAAGAGTATTTGGTTTAGTAGGTACAAGTATACAAGGTCCATGGTATAGTCTTATAGCAGACTGAAAGTTTAGATTAGAAATTTCCTTTTAATTTTTAGTATTGTAGCCTTGTACGTTACATGAACAAAAATAGCAGTCATTGCTGTGATTTCTAGGCTCACTTTATGTGGAGCTCATGATTTGTCTTGATCCCCAAGTTTCATTCCGAAGTATGCGTAGTATGCTTTCTTGACGAAGTCTGTAATATCTCGCCTTTGTTTTTTTCACAGTAAATTTTCAACAAATATAACAGAAAATGTTTGGGCTATTTACACACCCTCTGGTTGCCATAGTGACAAGTAAACAAATTTCAAAAGAGAAATATAGTCACCGCGCACCTTTGAATAATAAAGAACTATAACCTCTCACGCACTAGACAAATTGACTAATCTCGTGGCTTGTCAATCACTTATATACTAGGGGTGCGTTTCTGGAATGTTCTAGAAGACGCTATGGCGTCACTTCTGATCTGGAAGCATTTATAGGCAGTAGTTTTAATCAAAATTTAATTGAGTCAATTTTAATGAATATTACTTACATATGTAATATGACATTTTGTGAAAAATCTGTACGTGATGGCAAAAAATGAATATTATTTTCAGAATCAGCGTGCAAAAATTACTATATGTGATAAAATATTTCGGACAACAAAACCATCGCAGGCCTGTGTTATGGAATACTTTGAAGGTCCTAGTTAACGTCAAAACAGTAAAGACAAATCCCGTTACTTCGTTAATACAGGATGGAATTTCGTACATTGATCCCAAAGACATGGACAGTTTATTAAACAATTTCTTTTCGAAAACAGGAAGCGATACGGCAGCTGCCATTTCAGAATCAGACAGTTACTACGAACAATATATGCCACCACCCACACCAAATACTTTCTTTGAACCAATACTAGCAAACGAAACATCAGCTACATAAAAAACGTAAAAAATAAAAGGGCTAATATCAGTTTAATGCCACTGAAAATATGCACTAATATCATATAATATAAAACCTTATTCACAAGACTTATGAATGAGTCAATAGCACCAGGTGTATTCCGTGATCACCTGAAGATAGCCAGGTTTTGTCCAGTTTTCAAATCAGGCAGCCCTGATTTTCCATCCAATTACCGACCAATCTCCGTCTTACCAACTCTGAGTAAAGTATTTGAAAGAATCGTATACAATAGACTAATCAAATTCTTAGCTAAATACGACATCCTAACAAAAACACAGTTTGGGTTTAGAGAAGGCCACATCACAGAAAACGCCATCAACATGCTATTAGAAAATATCTATTAAAACCTAAACTACAAAAAACACACAATCTTAGTTTCCCTTGACCTGTCGAAAGGTTTTGATACGTTCTCACATGATATCTAACGAGACAAATTAAACACATATGGCATAAGGGGAAATATGCTAAATTGGTTTAAGTCATCTCTCTAATCGTCACCAGTATGTTAAAGTACAGTAAATGATATTTCATCAGCATATGCTATATTGGAAAATGAGGTTCCACAAGGATCAATCCTTGGACCCTTACTACTCTTAATATATGTAAATGATTTTTATCGATCAACATCATTAGACTGTATTCGATATGCAGCTGATACAACACACACTTCTACACACCACGATATCAATTACCTAATGAACGAAGTGAACAGGCAATTAAATCATGTCAATAAATGGATGTGTGCAAATAAGCTTTTACTAAACTTGACAAAGTCATCATATATGATCGTAACTAAAAAACTGCAATCGTGAACACACCACTAATAATTGGAAACACTCCTTGCAAAAATAAAGTTAAAGTTCTTGGCGTCAAGTTAGATGAAAAATTAAATTTCAAAAGCCACATACAACAGATCAAATCAAAAACATCTAGATTTCTGGATATAATGCTTAAATTTCTCCACATAATGTTTAAACTAAGAAAAAAACAATTCCCCAAAATGCCCTCCTCACACTGTATTACTCATTTATCCATCCACACTTGCAATATCGAATCACAGCATAGGGTAGTACAAAGAATTATATACTGTATCCGCTAGAAGTAATCTATAAAAAATGTTTACGAACTCTCTTAGACAATGATGACAGATGATATCATACCTCTCCAATGTTCAGAAACTTAAATGTTCTAAAACTAAATGACCTGTATAAACTTACTGTCGGTATCAGTATGCACGATGTTGCTAATAATAGAAACTATACTTCGCCCATTCACAGGACTATTACCCTCCATCAGATCAACCATAATCATAATGCAAGGCTTCTTCCCAATGATTTCATACATAAACCAAATTATTCCATGTAAATTGCAGGAAATGCTCTCTCCTACAAAGGGGCAGATATCTGGAACGCTATACCCATGAACATCAGACAAGCACATCACTAAGATCGTTTCGCAACTCACTAAAGAAACACTTTATAAATTCCTACTAGTGTGTGTGTGTGTGTGTGTGTGTGTGTGTGTGGTGTGGTGTGTGTGTGTGTACTGCACTGCAATTTGTAAGTATTACTAAACAATAAAATTCACCTATTATATATGCAAAATTCACAATCTTAAATGGGTGCACTCATAAATCATATAAACTAGATGTTAAAAGTTTCCAATATATTACGCCATAGTTACTGCCTCACTCATCTGTATCTTTGTAACTTTAAGATTGTATCATGATTTGTATTGTTCACCATTTTTCTTTCCTATTATTTCTGTTATTTCTATTTTCATTTTCTATTATTCTAAAGATTATTTAAATTTTCATTTGTAATGACAGAGTTAACTAAATGCTACATTATTTTATTTCCCATAAATTTTATTTATATGTGACATTTTCCTATGTAAAAATGGAAATGAATCTCAAAGACTTTTGCCTGAAAAGCTGTCATAATTCCCAACGGCATATTCAGATGAGAATACTGTAATTAAACTACAAAAATTAAACGTTAATCCCAACATTGTGTTAACCAGTATGGATGTAATGTATATCTTATATAATCTATTCGTTCTGAATAAACATTATTATTATTATTATTATTATTATATATTTGTTTGTATGTACAGTATGTGTGTATAAGGAATTACAAGGCAAAGAGGAAGCCATAGCATCTTAGCAGTCAACTCGAGGTGGCACCCATAGCTTTCATTCAGCGGAAACCGCTCACAGAGAAAAGATCTAATACAGGAAAGCAAGGAGGTTCACCCCTCCTCCTCATTCCTCCTCCACTCGACTAAAACGGGCAAATTTGAAAATAAGAAGAAAATACTCAAGAATTTGTAGAGACATTCACTGCTGAGAAATTTTATGGAGCAGTCTCGAGAAGACCGTCTAACACTAGATCAAGATTGTTTTCAACAGTTTGACGGAGATACTGTACTGGAAAGAGACTTCAGGATGAAGCCTATTCCAATAATTGACAGTCTTAAACTCGAAGAAATGTAGGAGCCTGCCTATTTATAAAGGTACCCCGAACACCAATAAGCTATATCACTATATCGGGGATGGGCAATTGCTTCGATCGTAGGGCCAATTATAAAGACTCGACTACAATCGCAGTCTTGTTAGCCTTCACAGTAATAGAGCTTGTAAATAATTACAGCTTAAAGTAGCACTCACCTAGTACATATATACAAAGGGCTTTAAAAACATTTCCAGTTGATGGTTAACAGTGAAAAATTTAATCCAATAAATAATTAAAATACCTAAAAATATTTCAATATTTTTTGTAAACAATTTGTTGGTAATTAAATTTAAAATTATCGGCTACTAACCTGTCAAGATCAGTTGCACAACAATGGCATAAGATTTGTTGGTACTCCTTAAGTATGCACTCTACCTCAAAAATCGTGATCTACGCAGCAAAATTTTACGTGAAAACATTCTACATTTTTAGTCGTGATTTTTTATTTATTATATTATATTTGTTTTTGAAATTATGAAATTACATACTACAATAATTAAATGTATAATTGATGCATAATTTCAGCTTATCAATTTAAGAGAAAATGTAACTAGCGATATACAGAACGAATGTCATTTAAAAAATCGGAGCACAAATCTTGCGAGTTTTTTCTCATTAATCTCCAGACCTAACCTAACCTAACCTAACCACCTATACCTTTCAATAACCATTTACCTACCTGTTAATCCTTTAATGCGCTGTGATACGGTTATTATCATGGGTAGATCGCATACTGAAGTCAAAAAAGTCCGGTAGAGCGCATACTTAAGGAGCACCGATTTGTTATTATCGAAGTCGGGCGACTGAAAGCCCTTGTAAGCCCTAAGTCGATATCCGGCTTCAGTTCTGTTGTTGCTCTGCGGAGCACCGAGCCAAGCTGTTCATCATTCATCACTGATCAATATTTTGATTTGTAGACCTTAAGACAGAAAATGTCATAATCAGGAAACGTTGGTTGCCATATGCTCAAAACTTCCCTGTATTTGGCCTATTTTCTCTAAAGTTTTCCTGAAGAAATTTGTAGGGTTTGGATTATATAATAAATGCACGTTGACATTGTCACACGACAGCTTGCGAACCGTTTTATTAATAACTTCTTGTCGACAGCGCGGGCTGGACTAAATCTTGTGAAAAGCCATATCGCTGGGCTATATGCTAAATTAGCTAAATACGAAGTGCCAAAGCGAACTTCGAATCAGTCTTAGAAGATTTGGTGTGATTCCTGACTCACAGTCCAGTATGAAAAGTTTGGCATGATGACGCTTACATATTCTAAAAACAGGCGCGAAGAGACTCCAAAATATCAGTAAAGTACAAGGTGTTCATGAAGTCACGCAAGTGGATATGCATGTAGCCACCATCATACTTACTTGCGTGACTTTATGAACACGCTGTATCTCCAAATAGCCAATTACACTGGGTAAAAAAATTTGAAAAATTTTCTGTTTATTGTGATTTTTCTGTCATTTCTTAATGATTTCGGGGCGCTGATTCCAAAAATGATATTGGTTTTGCTCTATCATCAACCGTTTCAAAAATATAGGTTATCACACTTTTCATATGGCAAAGTACAGTATATAAAGAAGGCTAACAAATATTTTCTGAAAATAAAAACACTATTGGAAATTAATGTTTATTAAGCCAAAATTGTTTGACAAACCCAAAATGGTGCAAAGGATATAATATATTATATACATCATGAGGAGAACCGATAAGAGAATAACAAGCCTCGTTATGCAGTGTGCGTTCCTTAAAAATGCACTGAAGAACGCGACTTCCGCGTATGAACATTCTTATCCTTTCTGATCAGCAACCATACGTAGTCTCCCATCATGGAAGCATCCCAATGGCCCTGGTACCTTTTCTCCATCGTTTGAATATCTTGATGGAATCTTTCGCTATGTTCTTCACTCACATCGCCCAGGTTATCACGAAAAAAGTCTAGATGTGAATGCAGATAGTGTAATTTTAAAGAGTTTGACACTAACCACATCAAGGAAAGCACACCGAGCCTCTTTTTCGATCGGAGTCATCTTGGCTTCAAGGTTCTTTGAATTCAACAGCGCCTTGACTTGTGGTCCTACAAAGATGCCAACCTTGACTTTGGCCTCAGAGAGTTTAAGGAACATGACCCAAATCTGTTGGAAAACTTCCCCTCCAAAATCTAACGTAGTTACAAACTGCTTAATTAGACCCAACTTAATATGGAGAGGTGGTAGCAGAACTATGTCAGGCTTCACAAGAGGTTCCCTGAGTACATTGTACTTTCCTGGTTGCAGTCCTTGACGTGGAGGCCACTGAACTGTTTTATAGTGCTCAGTTGAAGCTCTGCTATCCCACAGGCAAAGAAAACATGAATATTTAGTAAACCCCCCTTGTAAACCTAACAGGAAACCAATCATTTTGAAATCACCACACACGTCCCAGTTATATTGTTCATACCTGATTTGAGTGAGCAGTTGTTTGACATTTTCATAGTCCTCTTTCATTTGAACAGAATGTGCAACTGGTATAGATGGATATTTGTTCCCATTGTGGAGTAGAACAGCTTTCAAACTCCGAGTTGAACTGTCATTAAATAGGCGCCACTCTGAGGGTATATGTGTTAACCCAATAGCTCTGAATAGACCATTAACCTCGCTGCAATAACAGAGAGAGCCATTGACATCGTAGAACCACTTTGCAAACTCTTCATGCCGCTTTTGGTATACAGTGCTCTTGCAGTCTTCTCCAAGCAAATTCCACTCTTTGAGTCTGGAGGTCAGAAGCTCAGACCCTGATTTCGTCAGACCCAAATCTCTAATTAAGTTGTCCAATTCCCTCTGATTTGGAAAGTGAGAGTTTCTACTGAAAGTTACTGTATATTCTTCATCATGACTGTCCTCACCAGCCGACATCTCAGATGAGCTAACTGCATCCTCATTTTCAACCTGCAAAGCAAAGAAACAAAATATAGGCATAGCTATATATGTAGAAGAGCATCAGCACTAAGAAAAATCGACACATAATGACCCACAGTCTGTAAATACAGAAGGTAAAGTAATAGATAGATATCTGTCCTGGTGGACGTTGTATTGGAAGACCTTCGCCATGTGGTACAGGAACTATGGACGACGCTATGCTTGGATACTGAAGAGTCTGCCTTCCTTTAACTTTCCTGTACTTAGAAACATCTACCATGCAGTTGTAGCAATCGTCGTGGTGGCTCTTTGGTTCTCTCCATATTCTGGGTACTGCAAAGGGCATTGCCTTGCGTACTCCCCGCAGCCACCCTTCAAGTGTGGAGCGGCAGCTTCCACAGATCACATGGGGTGCGATCCAGAACTTGGTGCCTTTCACAATCTTGTGCGATACTTGCTTGGGGTCTATGTAATACCCACAAACGTAACAGAATATATCCGGCGAGTGTTTACAAGCTCTAGTTGCCATTCTCTTTATCAAACTGTACTACATTAATCATAACCTGCAGATATAGAGAGAAGAGTTATTAAATCTGCAACAGATTACAGATTCCAGAAAAAAGATGTATTCACAACACTGAAATAATGTTCGCAATAAAAAAGGATTGATAACACTCAAATCGTCAGCACAGAGAAGCACAGAAACACTACCTTAGTGCTGGTAACCATTAGACAAACAACCTGCTTTCTTTGTGTGCTCACACTCACTGACTTCTCAGACTCTGCGCTCTTCTTTATATAGCACAGTGGAAGTTTCGGGCAATTTCTAGAGCAAGAAACTGTCAACGAACACCCGGATTGTTCTCAACAATTCCTGATTATTCTGATATTGCTGCGCCTATAACATTATACGGGTAAAACATGAAAAATGGATTATCTCTGAAACAATTGACGATACACACAAACCAAGGCCAGATTTGGACTCAGCGCCCACAAATGCATATAAAAACATAAAAAATTCTATATAAACAGAATCAGTGTTACAGTGTTATAGAAAAAAGAATGCGATACAAATTCTATATGGGCAAAATTCCAGAATCCAGACAGTTCAGAGAGAGTTCATAATAGCTTAGTAATATGTTAAGTTAGGTTAGGGTAGAGTACGTTAGGTTACATTTGGCTAGAACCATTAGGTCACGTTAAGCTAGGTTAGGATAGTAATTATGGCCTCTGTCTCTGAATTGCGTCTGGATTCTAGAAATTTGCCTCAATATCTATTAATATGGTACCACTAATCTACAAAGTGGCTCCTTAAGAATCGGAAACTAATATCTCACCTAACTGGAAATGTGACTCACCAGACGTAGGTGTGGTAAATGTTTGCCAAACTTCTCAACTTGGCTCACATTCAACTTCTAAAGAAATTCCTGGTGGATGCTGCTCTAAAGAAGTTCCTAAATATGGAACACAGTTAGGCCTACTAACAATTTGACTGTCCTTTGGTAGTTTAATGATAATGGTAGTTTAATGATCATCACTAGAATACATGGTAATTGTATACAACATCCCCCTCACCAAAATTTTATGAAATTGACTTCACAATCGATGTAAGACCTTTATTTATAGCATGTAATTACTTTATTTATTTTCAAAAACCAACCTAAACTAATCTAATTTAATCTAATCTAACCTAACCTAACCTAGAAAAATGTGTACTAGAAAAATGTATTTTTGACTAAAAAAGTGCATAACTTAACATGTTATTACATTATCATTTGTATAATTTAGGTCTCGGGGGTACGGGGGCGGAGCCCCCGTAAAGATCATGCATCACAAAGTGAACCCTATACCGATCAATTTGTTTGTGATGCGTGATCTTTACGGGGGCTCCGCCCCCGAGACCTAAATTATACAAATGATAATGTAATAACATGTTAAGTTATGCACTTTTTTAGTCTTCATCTAGGGCACATGACGAATCAAGTTCTCAAAGTCGAAACCACACGAACAGCACGTCATAATTCGGATCATATGTAGAATTCGGACCCCAGGTAACCCTAATGGAAAATACAGACCCCAACTTTCCCCTAATGTAGAATCCAGACCCCAACTTTCCCCTAATGTAGAATCCAGACCCCAACTTTCCCCTAATGTATAGATTATAGAAGCCAGACCCCAAACGAATCGTATAAGGACATCAATAAACAATTTAAAGGTTCATAGAAAATTTTATTATTATTATCACAAATAAAAACCGAAATTTTTTTTACTAAAAGGAAAGGTTTTATTTATTATTTTCTACGCATTGCAATAATTTTTATTAGAAACTGAGGTGAGGGGGATATTGTATACAATTACCGAATACATCTAGGGAGTTTTGAAACAAACACAGGAGACTTTATATTAAAATAGTTTATCCTAGTATTTCCTGATATATCCATATTCTGATATTTGCCTTACTCCAATTTAAACGCTTTTTGAAGATATTTAGAAATCTAAATAATTTGATTTCTTTATCACACGTTTTATTGATGTAAATGTTTTCACAACTTAAAAATTAACACAGACGGAATTTTGGCAATTTTACATAAAAAGATAGCGGCGCCCACGACAAATCTGTTTTGACTGTGACGTCATCACTACCACGTTATCATAGCGACCTTAGTTACAGTATAATGGAAGCTGCTCTACCATATACACACCATGCTCTAACTGTGTGAAATCTTGTGGCAGACTGAGCCCAAACAAGTCAAATAAAATGCGTGCTGAACATGTGTCAGTCTAAAACAAAGTAAAGCGCTTAGACAACAATTCACGTGCTAATAACACTATTATAATGGGGTAACTGAAATTAATAGAGAAACTAACAGTGAACCCAAAAAAAAGTGGAGGACATAATAAAAGACTGAAATTGGGCAATATAAAAATCAAACGTGCCTATAGGCTAAGAAACAAACTCTACCAGAGAAAGCAAATTCTTGAGTAAAAGAAACAAGTGAATCTAGGCCGTCTTCTTCAGCTATAAAAGTAATATGTAAGGATGAAACTCGTAGAGACTTAATACTAAAAAAAACAGAAGAAAGCTGAAAGGATCAAAATCTTAATCAGTGATGATGTATGTGAAGAACCCTAAAATACGAAAAGAGAAGCTCCCGAAATTCATCGAAGCGAGAAGATTCGGGAAAGTTGCTTATTTCCTTGGGCCCAGATTAATTATTATCAAAGAAATAGAGACTACTTCAAAGTAGAATATCTAGCCCAAAGGAGTCCACCTTTTTTAATGAAAGAACATTCAATATTCAAGGTTGTGAATACATCGAAAACGCAACCGAAAGTTGACACACAGGAGGCGAATAACTCCGCCCACAGTCGAGTTTCCCATTCTCAACTCGGCGGTAACTCCTTATTCTTACACTTAAACCTTTATTCCATTGTATTCCGTATTCAGTGAAATTGTTTAGAAATTACTGATAAAATGGGCTTCAACGACTTTCCTACTACACCGTCTGCCAAAAAAAAGGGTTCACTCTAAAAACAGCCATGAAACCAACATTTATTAACCAATCATAATGAAACTTATACAGAGCAAAACAAATTTTGTTGGTGAACATCGCGCCAGTTTTGAATTCTGAGAGTCCACAAAGGTGGTAAAACTTTGGTAATGAAATTTTTATTCTCATTTTAGTTATAAAATATATCATAAGATTTATAAAATATAGGAAATGCCTCCATTAAAAAAACATGAAAATAAAAAAGGATTTTGAATTTCGAAACAGAATTTAAATCCTAAGTTTACAAAAGAAATTAAATTAACATTTTACTCTTTTGGAATTCCTATTAAAAAAATTGTTCAATGTGTTTCCCTTCTGTTTCACCAATTTTCTTCAATATTGGACGAAATTCATCAATGGTTCGATCGATCTGCTACTGTGGTATCTCTTCCCACTTCTCCATAAGGAGCTCACGCAAGTGATCAACATTTCTCACCCTGCTCCTGTAAACTCTGTGACAAATTTTCCCAGATTCCATAGTCAATAGGGTTCAAGTCAGGACTGTTAGGTGGCCAATTTTTGGGTTCAAGTAATTCTGGGACATTATTTTTTAAGTATGCCACAGTTGCTATTGCTGTATGGGACGTTGCTCCTTCTTGCTGAAAAAGATAACCACCGTTGGCCAGATTTTGCATTTCGGGAAGCATGTTTCGCAGCAGAGTATTTCGATAGTACTCGGCATTGACTTTTACACCAGTCTCAATAATGAATAGATGTTTTTCCTAACTTTGATATGCTAACTGACACCATGACACTAGCTGAGAAATGACTTCTGGTTGCAAAAAGTCTGCTATCAGGTATTTCATTCTTACATTGGACGTGCGAGTAAACTCTGTCATTTTGACTGTTCCGAGGTGGTTCCACAATGAATCTCTTTTCATCAGTGAAAAAATTCTTTGAAAGTTTATCACATGTAACTCGCCGTAAGATTTGTTTTGATCTTTGAACTCGTTTCTGCTCATCAGTTTGAGTAATCTTTTGCCCGTGCACTCTTTTGAAAGGTTTTAGTTGAAGATCTTGTTTAATTATGCGTCTCACACTAATTTCTGATAATTGTAACTCTTTTGATATGCGAGCTGGTGTCATATAGGTTCATGGCTGGTTTTCCTGACTTAATATACGTTCTTCGACGTCGTCAATATTGTCTTGTATGCGAACAGTTTTTGGTCGCCCACTTCCCTCTCTTCTTTTGATATCGTCAATTTTCTTTAGAAGCTTTCTCAAACCACCAAGAGTCCATCCTTTGTTGGGGAATTTGGAGAGTAGTTTCGCTCGTCCATATCCCTTTTCTAGTCTATAATGCTTAATTATAATCTTATCTTCCTCTGAAAATGGCATATTCACTATATTTTATAACCCTGCAAAAATAAAATCGTATATTAGAATTTACAAAAGTGAAAATGGAAATAAAGGATTTTTGATTAGTTTGTAGTATTATTAGAGGAATATTTAATAAATCGTTAGTTTTGATAGCTTCGAACTGAAATTTGGCTTACATGCAGATATTTTATGTCTCTTTTAGGTATATAAGTTTCATATTGATTGCTTGAAAAATGTTGATTCCATGGATGTTTTTAGAGTGAACCCTTTTTTTGGTCAGACGGTGTATGTACCCTAATATCATTCATTTCAATTCATTAAACAATTCTACGACCACCATAAGATATTTCGAACAGGAATCCAGTGTTGGTAACTGCCTACTGTCATCAGTTGATGAGTTTCATGCCTTCGTATTGCACAAAAAAACATTTATAAGGATCTTTCAGGGCGAAATCTAAATATCTGGAGCTTACTTAGGAATTATAACTACTTATTAGCAAATTTCTACAGTCGAATTTAGCGTTATAATTCTCACTGAAACCTGGTTAAACAGTAATATAAAAACCTGTATAATATAGAAAATTATATTGCTCATCAAACTGTGAAGAGGTCAGGTTGGGGAAGGGTATCTCCATGTACGTACGTAAAACGATTCCAACGAAGTACTTTCTGTATGTAATAGTGACGCTGAAAACCTAACTGTTAATATAAAAGATAAAAGTAATGTGTATTCTGTTCATGCAATATATACGGCACCTAATTGTCCAATAGGTATCAATTTGTATCAGTTAAAAAAAGGTCTGTTCAACTAAATAATTGCTAAAAATGTTGTACCCCAGGGTTCAGTTTTGGGTCCACTGTTATATTTATTATACAGTGTACAGTAAAAATGATCTTCTACGATCTTCTGATATGCTCAACTTCATGATGTTTGCAGATGATACGACTCTGTCCTTTTGCTATAAAGGAGTTAATTCAGCTAAGGATATATTTAAAACAGAATTTATCAAAGTAATGAAATGGTTGACTTCCAATAAACTCTTTCTAAATACCGATAAAGCAAATTTCATGAGTTTTACTTACAAACTAAACGTGTACCTTGAAGAGCTAAATGTTGATGAAATCGCTATAAAGGAGTGTACTGTAACAAAATTACTCGATGTAATGCAAGACAAGAATTTGCAGTGGAATGACCATGTAAATTGTATCTCAAAAAAGATTTCAAGGGGCGTTCCTATAACACCTTGCTGCAAAGATGTTAATTCAGCTAAGGATATATTTGAATCAGAATTTATCAAAATAATAAAATGGTTGACTTCCAATTACTGATGTCCCGAATCCAAAATTTAGCCGATGCCGATGCCGATTCTTAGTTTATATTTTAAAAATCAATTCCCTTCATAAATTTTACTAATCTAATGTGGAAACTTCAAATTTTTATTGAAAGTGTATATATTTTTAAATTTCAAATTCGTTTAAATGCTTTTCCTTTGCTGGCGGGTCATATTTGTTACTTTTGGTTTTTAAAAAAACGAAATTGGGTCACAATAATTTATTTACTTACTATTTTTAGTGATAAACTTCTTGGATTTTAGCTGCTAATATTTTGATCCGAGGTTTATATTTAGTTGTCTTTAGTCTCACACATGCAGCGCTCATATCTGTGCCAAGGCGATTCCTTCTGGTGGATTTGACGAAATTCATGGAGGAAAACAACTGTTCACATGAATAGGATGAACCAAACATTGTTAGTAGAGCTAATGCTAGCTTTTTCAATGATGCTAAAGAATTTGGTAAAGAGTTCCATTCTGCAAGAATAAGATTCTCTACTCTTTCTATTGATTGTTGTTCTCTGGTTACACCCAAAATTAACGACTCCAATTCCTTTTCTTGTAACTTCAGATTAAGATCAATAAATTTAGTCTTCCATACTGCACTTTCTTGGAAGTCAACTAATTCCATTTCTAAATTACCAATGTCAAGCCAATGAAAAGCTGATAACTGAAGATCTTCAAATTGAATAGTATAGGGGAATTGGATGAATTGTAAGTTGTCATACATACATACACTTACTTAAACGTATACTGTACGTTTGAAAACGTTTCAATGTGTATCAACTGTTTATTTTGATGGGAGAACAAAATAATTTTAAAACTGTAAGGCAGAAAATATTAAAAATTAAAGTAATATTTTATTTAAATAAGAGCTCGTGGGTCAGTACTTGACCCGCGAATCAGTGGTTCGCCATCACTGCTCTATACCATAGCTAAAATGATGTTAAAAAGTATAAAGTAGGAGATTACAATAACATATATTTAGAGATTAAGTACCTAGAGAAAATGTAAATTTATGGGCAACTTAACTTATCCCTTGGTTTTGCTTCCGCCCGAATTGTTCATTCTGACGAAGGTAAAGTTTGTCACTCCACCTTAAACCTACAGTTTAACGTGGAAACCAAACCAGCCCCACCACGGTCGGTCAGAAATTACAAAGTCCTCGCCCGGACTTAATCTCACGACCTCCCGATCAGCAGGCCAGCGTCTTTGGCTACCCAGAGTATCCATTTATGTACCAACTAATTTTTTTTTATTGTGTAGAAGGATGAACAGCTGGGTTTTGCTGCGCGCCGCTTGCCGTCACCGGGTCTCAATCAGGGACCATGGATTCGTAGTGAGTGATGCCAACCATTACACCACCTAGGCGCAATGTAAAATATTTTTATATAATTACACTTGGAAGTGAGTATAAATTACTGGTCAACAAAGTTTTTGTCACAGAGATATTTTTACTTGAACTATGTGTAATTTTTTACGTTGATTACGAAAATGAAAACAGAATTTTTCTATCACCCGCAGTTTTAGAGTGACACACGAATTTACATTACTTAGGATTTGAGTGAGAATAGGAAGGGGGGTCTGCCCCTTCCTCTTCCTCTGCTTATAAGTTGCTACACGTCACTGTTGACTTTCATTTGTCAGTTACTCATTTGATTTCACTCAGTGAACATCGTGCATTTTATTCGTGATTTTCCTTAATTATTTTTTGTGTCGGTGCGTTCGTATTGTTTCATGACAGAATGACACGCAAATGTGTCAACCATCCAAACTGTTTGTTATGTGTGCAGAGAGTTAACACTTAAATTTCAAAGGCAAAATTTCACCCCTCTCTTCAAAAAAGCATACGAACTTTATTTTGGTTGCAAGGTAGGGGATCAGAACAAGATGTGGGCACCTCACATATGCTGTGGGTCTCGTCAAATGTCGTTTGCTGTTCCGATGATATGGAGAGAGCCGAAAGACCATTTAACAGATTGTTATTTCTGCTTAACAAATATAATAGGCATTACTGCGAAATCTAAACATATGGTGGCCTGTTTTACATAAACATTTGCCAGTACCAAAGCCAACGGAAACGTGGAGTTTAGATGATTAAAATGAAATTGATGTACAATGGTAATGACGAAGCTCAACATGGTTTACTGACGGACGATGTTGATCCAATGTTTGAACCATCTTGTTCATCGACAGTGCCTCACTTAATATCTCAAGCAGACCTGAGCGAACTTGTCTGTGATCTGAAATTGTCAAAAGATCAATCCGAACTTTCGGGTTCCAGGTTGAAAGGTTGGAATCTTCAAGAAAAAGGCACTAAGATATCTTTTTACCGCAAGCATCAAAGAAACTTCCTACCCTCTCATGAAAACCTTTGGCCAACAACATGATCCAAACGAATGGCGCCTATTTATTGCTTTCTCGAAGCTGAGTTTAAAAACTGTATTACTCCATAATGGAAATAAATACCCTTCAGTTCCATTAGCACATGCCATACATATGAAGGAATCATACAACAATATGCACCTGCTTGTGAAACATATCCAATATGATAAATACTCTTGGCATATCTGTGGAGACTTGAAAGTGATTGCACTTCTTCTTGGTTTACAACTGGGTTAACGAAATTCTGTTGTTTCCTCTGTGAATGGGACAGCAGAGCACGGGAAAGCCATTACTCAAAGAAACAATGGCCACTTCGACAAGCGTTGATTCCAAGGCATAAAAATCTCAACAGTTCACCTCTTCTTAATCCAAAAAAGTTATTTGCCACCACTACATATTAAACTTGGTTTAATGGAAAATTTTGTTAAGGCTATGGATCAAAATGGCAGGAGGGGGGGGGGGGCTCTACTTGAAACAGAAATTTCCGAGGAACAGCGAGGTCAAAATCAAAGAAGCGATATTTGTGGTCCCGCAAATTAGAGAAATCATGAGAGAGAGCGCGTTTGATAAAACTCTAAGTGAAGTTGGAGGAGCAGCTTGGAGAGCATTTAAAGTAGTGAACACAAATTTGCTCGGAAACTTCAAGGCCGAAAATTAAGAGTCACTTGTTGAAGAACTTCTCAAGGCCTACAAAGACGTGGGGTGCAACATGTCGTTGAAAATTCATTTTCTTGACTCATATCTCGACTTCTTCCCAACAAACTTAGGCGATGTTAGTGATGAGCATGGGGAACGCTATCATCAACAAATATCCACGATGGAGAAGCGATACCAGGGCAAGTGGAGCCCCAGCATGTTGGATGACTACTGCTGGACATTGTCAAGGGATGGCCCAGAGGCGAAATACAAGCGTAAATCATCAGTAGCCACATTTTAGGTGAATTCAATATGCATTTTCTACTTTGATATTGCTATTACGCCTATAAATTAATCCAAATTTCATTTTCGATTCACTCAATATTGGTGGACGATAGGAAATTTTTTAGGACATTTTTTAAATGGCTAAATTTGGCTGATGCAGATTAATCGGTACATCACTACTTCCAATAAACTCTTTCTAAGTACCAATTAAGCAAATTTCATGATTTTTACTCATAAACTAAACGTCTGTCTTGAAGAACTAAATGTTGATGAAATCGCTGTAAAGGAGTGTACTATAACAATTTCTTGGTGTAATGCTAGTTAAGAATTTGCAGTGGAATAACCATGTAAATTGTATCTCCAAACAGATTTCAAGGAGCGTTTTCATAATGGCTAACCCTAAAAGGCCAGTATGGGACCACACACATAGAGATTAGTATTGGGTCTGGGTAACCCCATAATGAAAATTACATTTATAGGTTGAATTAAACAAATTAGGATCTTTTAAACTATTCCCCCCCCAGCTTCAGAGAGGGGGTGACATAGTTTAAAAGGTCAACATTAGGGGTTGAGATAATTTAATAGGTTTTACTTATCTTATTTACATAAGAGAATTTTTAAGATATGTATATAAGATACATATCTTGAAAATTCTATTATATTCTATCATATTTCCGGTTTATAGAGAACCATTATTTACATAGGATAAAATTTGAATGCCCGGTTAGGTCAACTGTACGCCCTTGACGAGTGGTTAGGTTTAGTGGTGATATTTTCGTTAGTTTTAACGAAAATATCACGACTAAACCTAACCAATCGTCAAGGGCGTACAGTTGACCTAACCGGGCATTCAAATTTTATTCTATGGTAAATAATGGTTCTCTATTTATTATATGTTTGCAATAAATGATAAAATTGTTAGTATTGTTTTCTTATTTTATTTTGGTTAATTTGCAGAGTTTAAACATTGGGGGGATATAGTTGAAAAGATCAACATTGGGGTGGTGATTGTTGAAAAGAGTAGGGAAATAGTTTAAAAGATCCCAAATTAGCCTTACTAAACAATAATAAAAATTAACTAAAATAAAAAATGTATTTTTATTACAATAGGTCACGCTAGGTTTGTAGGGTTAAACTTAGATAGGGAGTCCCTAAGCAGTTTTTATTAATTTTGTATCATACCCCTGTTCTTCCTTATATAACGTACTGCACCCTTGTATTGGAGAATCCGCTAACAACGCTTTCAACAGTATCTTTGTTATCCAAAAATGAGCAATAAGTTTATTTTTATCTGATGCTGGTTTCCATGATCAGTCAAGTGCATTCTTTAAAGAGCTAAAACTATTAAAAATCGTACGTGTAATAAAAGTGGCACATTTTATTTTCATTTACAAATGTAAGAACAAAATCATTAACTTTAATTTTGTAAATCATCAAGAAATTCATTCATACTGAATCAGACTAAAAATAGATCAAAACATGTTATTTCTGAAATTAAATTGTCATCTCAGAAATTACCAGGTTTCATTGGACTGATGAAACTATGGAACGATTTAAGTGTTGATATAAAAAATATTTCAAGCGTAAATTCATTTAAAACCAAGTTGAAATCTCTGTGCATTAATCATAATTTAAACGGAACTTAATATCATGTATTTTATGTCTATTAATCTAAGAGCACAGCAAAGCCTAAAGATAAAGAGCAACATTATATAAAATAAATAGTCCAATTGATAGTATTATCGTATTATTTGTATTTTATTATTTGTAATTCATCATTTGTATTATTGCAAAAACAAATTGTAATATTGTATCATTGTAACAACAGAAATTGTAATATTCTAATACTTACTTTAGAAATAAACTTATAAATATAAATTTATAAAAAATAAATATTTTCATATTGACTTCAATGACGGCCTCACCCCCAAAAAGGGGTATACCTACCTGAGATGAGAGAGAGAGAGAGAAAGAGAGAGAGAGAGAACATATTTCGCCTGGTAGCGCCAGATGCATAATAAAGCTCTCGGCTTCAGCACCTGGTTTATAAGGTGTAAATCCGCCAGTTGGTTTAATCTGGCTTAGAAGGCATAATTGGCTTTTTTAGGTGTATATTAATAACCTTCGAGCGAATTAAAAGCGCACACGTACATACAATCCACGACTATATACACGCTCATAGATCCACTATTATTACAAACACACATATACACACAATGGCTTAATCAGCCTGTTGGCTTAGAAGGCTTAATCTGGTTTAGAAGTCGTAAATGGCTTGTTCATGTGCACATTATTATTTTTGAGTTGCCAGATTGCACTATTTATTTAATTAAAGCATATATTCTTCACAGTTGGCTTAGAAGTCTTAAGCAGCCAGTCGGTACACATATATATATTTATTTATTTAATTAAATAATATCGTTTATATATACAACCAAAAGAAATAAATAAAACACCATTACATCATTGTTTATTTAGACGAATTATTGGAAATAATTTCATTAAATATATAGAAAATAAATACACAATCAAAATAGTTAATTGTATATACAGTTTAAACGAGATATATATATATATATATATATATATATATATATATATATATATATACAAAATAAAAAATAATAGTATAAGAAAAACAGTTTAAACGAAGAATATATATATATATATATACAATAAGAAACAATAGTACAAGAAATACACGTTGAACGAAGTATATACAATAAAAAATAATAGTATAAGAAATACACAAGTTGAAAGAAGAATATATATATATATATATATATATATATATATAATCAAAAATAATATATAAACAAAATTATAGAACAGAAGAAATATATATATACACATTTATATTAAATAATAAAATTTTAACAAATAAATATACTGCAGAACCATCAAAATACATACACTTTATGATCTACTGTGTTTAACTAAAATACTAAACTCGCACGTGATCGTTTCTACACTAACAACATTGTTGTTTTGCACTACACAATAAATACGATTTAACATTATTTCACCGCTCAAATTATAGGGGTGCCTATACTCGATGTAAAGGGCCTTCAACTTGTTCACTACTATTTTTGGGCCCACTTTACATTCGGTTGAAAAGTTATCTTTAAACATGGACAGAATACAATGAAAAGCACGCAGAAAGAGGGCATCGTGAGCCACAACATCATTATTACATTCAAGTTTAGTATCACTCCTTTCCAATCGAGGGTTTATTTTTACCGATCCGAACTTTTCAATCGTGAAATCTTTTTCACAATGCATAGCGGCAGTTGAAATAACCTTCTAAGATGTAACAACAGCTGCTCATTATATAAAGAAACAATTCTTCAGGGTGAACGGTGGAGGTGAGCTCAGCCCTGTACCGCTCGTGTCCTTTGTACCAAAGTTCATGATATTTCGAAGTTTAAACCATTTAAATCAGCATCCAGTTCCAGACCATTCTCGCTCTGTTCATATCACCCGTTTCAAAATAAAGCATATCCGTAACACGCACGTCTAATATAGGATTCAGCTTGCGAAACCGACGATTTCAAACATTCTGTCGAGGATGAATCGGTTTCGCGTAGGGAAAAGAACGTTATCATCAGACACATTCTTCTACATCAGCCGTATATCAATGCATGGCTGCTCACTATTTATACACAACGTACAATGGCATATGAGGAGGTATTACTAATCTGTTCTCTTCTTGTACCAACATCTGCAGGTATTTTATAACGATCCTCGCTCCACTTTTCAACTACCGCGAGGATTCTATTCATCTCCTCAACACTTAAATAAAAAACATTCTGTTTACGAGAGTTTGTTTGTCTACAAGTCGTTTCAAGTACATAGTTAATGGCACCGGTTTTACGCCCGAACACGCGCAATGACTTCGTCACGAACACATCGTACACGGCATTGAGAATGCTGCTCAAAGGAAGCCCCATCGTATTCTACTGTGAGGAGTGCACGTCCAGTCGGTTCAAGCTCTGAGATGACTATGAGCCACAGGTAGGCGGATCGGCTCGACTGGAGGTGTGGAGGAGTGAGTCACACCATAAGCTTGTGAATCGTGTACGGTGTTGTTCCAACGTGAAAGATTCGTGTGAATACCTGTTTCCCATTATACTGGGTTGGTGTTTTGAGAATTTTTCCACCTGCGATACATGAATATCGGTTTTAATGTTTTATGATTCCCACTCCTCAGAATGCGCACCAGACATTTTCGTTCAGGTTGATTTTCACGAACTAAACACATTTTATTCACACTCCGGCGCACTATTTGAGCGAAACATGTCTCCATATTTTTCCTTTTTGCTTGGAAGACGATACTCATCTTTAAATTCTGTTAAAAACTCATGCAGACCTTTAGCCACAACCTCACTAGAAACCTCATGATATATATTAATGTAGTGGGAAAAAACTTCAGATTCTCCATTATGACAAGATTTACATTCTCAGCCGCAGGGTACGAGTACTCGGTATGATGCAACATGACATAACACCGCTTATCAACAAGACTCACTAACCATAACCGTTGCTTCTCTTCTGCACGTGTTGTTTCTTTCACTTCACGGTATATGTAAGCTTTTATGAAGTTTAGTCCAACAACATATTTCAATACATCGTTTGTACCACGAAATCCTGCAATGCTATCGCCAGAATAGCTGTAGATATTTCAACCTCTTGTTCCTCAAGCTTCACACAGTTCAATGTAGCCTTAAAAGTATCAGAGAAGGGAGGGATAGAGTCTTTCAGTATCCACCACATCTTCACACTTTACCGAATACCACTTCATAAAACTCGAGCACGCAATATTAAAGTAGCCATCACTATTTTTCGTCTACGTGCGATTTCGTCAAATACACGTCTGAGATCAAGGGCTTGCAGCGGACAACTGAGCACGCATGGGTAGAGATATGCCCAGGTAGTAGCAGGAGTCACGTGACCATTGGTGGATCATACAGGGGGGGCGGAGCTTATGACTTTTCCTTTATACACACACACACACAAAAAGGATAATATAGTGTTTATTCTTTAAAACCTTTATTTTGCGTTTTTATACTATTTTCTCTTTCTTTATTCAATTTGTCTTTATCTTTCATCATTCTCTCTACACTCGCTGCGCTGTACTTTATAAATACTGGTAGACGTAGCCGCGGGCGCCATTGTAATTCGAATCAGGCGAGGAAGTCGGGGGATTAATTATACACTTCAATAACACTTTACTGACTTTTATTTATACCGAAACACTTTTAGATAAATGGGGTAATGCGAGGGGGGAATTAACGTTTTTTAGCCGGAGGAAGACACGAAATAATATCCTAAATACACAAAAACATTTTAATACCGAAAGAACACCTTATTAAGCCCAAGGTCGTCCGACAACTGGAGCTCTTGGGCATTTTTCTCTTTCAGCCTCCACTTGGGCAGCTTTGTTGGCAACTTGTATTTTTATATTTTTAATTCCTTATTATAACAAAACATTTAATTAAACATTCTTAAATTCTCATAAACAAAACATTTAATGCTTAATTAGACATTACTACAATAAAATGAAACGCTAATTCAAACACGATTTATTTAATAAACAGATCATCGAATTATTGAAGGTGTATATGTATATATATATATATATATATACAAATACATTTAATAAACAAAATAAACATATCGTTAACAAATACATATATATATATATATATATATATATATATATATATATATATATATATATATATATATATATTTTATGTGTATATATGACATTCAAGGATTATGGTATCCAAAGGGTACGGTATCATAGGTACCAGGCACCTGGTAACGTTTCCTACAGGTGTTACGACATACCTTCGTATCTCTAAGTTCCCTCACGCCCCCCAGCTTCTGCGCCCAAACATTGTGGGTCCTTACAGTAAGTTGGGGCGGTTGATCGCCCTCATCTTCAAAGCACACTAGATCGGTTCGCCTGGTTGAGCGTAATACCCTTAGCCTTCACGATATATTTCATGTCCTCCCCCACCCTCACCCGTACCCCATACGTTTTTGGACCTGTTGAGCCAAAAGAGTCGGCGTATGCAATGTCTCCATACTCATGCTTGATCTCATCAGTCAACTCTCCGAGGAATTCACCAACAGGCGGCATGTATTCACCTTCCCTCGCTGTGAATATCACACTATCTGTGTCGGCGTACAGAACCCTCCACGAAAGAGAATGCAATAGACCCCAAAGTTTGATGCGTGCGTACAGGCGTTTGTAAAACGCGATGTGTCTGTGGCCAATTCGGTAATATTATACTTTATTATGTACGTATGACCTACATTCACGATCTCCATGACCTCTTTATCAGGAGCGTTGGCATAATCCCATACCTCGTTATAACTTTGGGCTAGGTGAACGTTCCCCTTGCCAGTATTCTGTTGAAATTTTCCCCAAAGATTATTTAGACACAACTTTGCACTAAAGCGCCTGCCTGGGTTCTTTATAATTTGGGAACGGTCAGGTTGTATCCCTTCACGGTCACGGTAACGCTGAATGTAAGCCGATTTTTCATCTTCGGTATTAACTCCTCGCGGATACCCTGATGCTTCTACTTTATCCTTCAGAAATGTGTTTATATATGGCGTGAAAAGGTTGGGTAGCTTCTGAAAACTCCACACCTCATATATCTTCAATATTCTGTAGCCATGGCGAACGGCTATGGACAGCTCAGGGCTTGTATATACGCCTCTGATCTTACGCTTCACGCACAGGGGAAACATAAGCTTGTGGTCTATAAATCGCGAGGTGGGAGCAGGTCTACGAAAGAAAGACTGAAATAGTTCTTTGTCAAATTTGCTGAGAACTCCTCGATGGTGGGCAGGGCTGGTCCTACCAGTTTTTCAGGTGCACCTACGGGGTACGGATTGTTCTTCATCACGTAAGGGTATAAAGAGCAGAAGTCGTAGTAATGGAGTTTAATGCCCTCCGTAGGCGGAAAGTATAGCTTGAAGGGTTTTGTACGCCCTCCGAACAAGCTATTATTGCATTTCAGAGGCTCCAGCACCATTGAACGCTTGATCATGCTTATTTCTCCACGATGGTGTCCATCTGTTTCCATCCGTGCATCATACTAATGCTCCCACAAGATCTTGTGAGTGAACTGGGTGCCTATAAGCTGATCGCGGGTGCGGGTCCACGCAAGACTGTCGGCAGATCTACCGTGGATATCTCCTACGATCCCGCACTCAGGACGTGGGCATCCGTGCTACCAACAGCCGTTAAACGAGTACACAGTCTTCTCACCATTGGCACGGTTTTCGCTTAGACCATCAACCCAAAAAACACGACCATTAACCTTAATGGGTACTTCCCGCGTGTTGCGGGCATGCTTTATGTATACACCTGTCTGCTGCTGCATGTGTATGAGCCAATAAATAGCCTTGTGTCCTTAACTCCGAGGGTTGTTTCTGTGAATGACGGCTGAGGTGTCTTTAGGCATGAAATTGTTCTTGAACATCGTATTTATTGTGTAGTGTAAAGCAACAATGATGTAACTGTAGAATCGATCACGTGCGAGTTTAGTATTTTAGTTTAGTTAAACACAGTAAAACATATAGTGTATGTATTTTGATGGTTTTGCAGGATATTTATTTGTTAAAATTTTATTATTTAATATAAATGTATATATAGATTTCTCCTGTACTATTATTTGGATGTTTATATATTATTTTTTTATTATATATATTAGGGTTTCTTTCCCGGGATCCCGGGATTCCGGCTGTTTTTATTGGATTTGAAAATCCCGGGAATTGGACAAATATCTCGGGAAATCCCGGAATTTTAAAATGACTTAATTTATTTTTATTGGTTTATTTGTTTTTCTTTTGTTATTAGAAGGCTCTTGGGTAGAATTAAAGAAAACTACATAATATTTACCACATTGTGTTCTACTTTTCTGCTTTCTTAAATGAACACCTACTAGCATTAGCAGCTGAGAGCAATCTAAAAGTGGGCCCGTATGCCAAAAACTGGCCGAGGAATGTTGCTAGCGCTGCGTATAATACAAGGAACCGAGTCTCAGTATATTATCTAGCGATCGCAGACGACTCATCTTGCTCAGAGTTTAAGCAAGAATTTGAAGCAAGAACAACAATTATTCGAGACAATAGGGAACAGAACTTCAAACATCATGAATTTATTTGATGCATTGAAAACCATTCCGCCAATCTCTGTTGAATCAGAAAGAGCCTTTTCTGCAGCGGGTTTATTTATCACCAAGTTGAGAACTCGTCTTAGTGATAGAAGTATCGATTGTTTATGTTTTTTAAAAAGCTATTTTAAAAATGTTGATTGACTCTTTAAATATTTTAAGATAAAATATTTTAAGATAAAAGGATGAGATTATTTTTTTTTAATGAAGTTTCTTCTTTTTCTTTTTTTATTTGCAAATGCACTTAATTATAATTAAAGGAATATAATATTTTAGCCTTTTATTTGTCCCCTGCAGATAAATAGCATGATAAATATTATGTTTAATAAATAATTACCGTTGACTAGTAAACTCAATTTAAGTATTATAATGCAAAAATGGTCATCTAAGCATAAGTAATTGGTTATCCCAATTCTAAAAGAGTATTTTATCACTGAACAATAAAAAAATTTACCGTTCTCTTAAATATACAACCATTTCCTGGATTTCCCGGGATCCCAGGAATTGGCTTAATTTTTCCTGGAATTCTAGGGATTTCCCGGGATGAAGAAAGCTGCATATAAGGAGAAACCTTAATTTATATATTCTTCGTTCAACTTGTGTATTTCTTATACTATTATCATTTTATGTTGTATATATATATATATATATTCTTCGTTTAAACTGTGCATTTCCTATACTATTATTATTTTTTAATGTATATATATGTAAAAATGAACAATGAATAATTCCTATATAATTTTTATATTCAAATATATATTTTTACATAAGGACCAAACTCGCATAATGCAAGTTCGGATGACTTTAGTAATTAATGTATAGTAAATTCTTTAACCTATTATTATTTATGTTGTTCATTCATATGTCCATTTTCTTTCTTGACCTTTATCTTTTGTTAATTGTATTAATTAATTATTCATTCAGCTACCTATTGTCAACCTATTGTGTGACTACGAATGTGTGTACAAAACTTTATGCATTCATACATGTTCGCAAATGATCACTATCACGTACGTAGTTACCTTAATTATAAGTACGTTCACATGTATTCTTTTTATTTCGTTTCTTTAAATTAATTAAATTCTCGCAATACTCATAAATGCTTACACAAGTGTTTGAATTTCGCTGACCAGGCAAAAGCGAGTGCTTCTGAGGTGAAAATCTCCTCTCGCTTGCTTCTAATTTATAAAACATCGTTGTGTTATATATATATATATATATATATATATATATATATATATATACCGTATGTGCATATGTGCTTTGTTTTACTCTTAACATCCTAATTGTCTATAAATATGTAACACTGTAAAGAAAAGGAACTATAATTAACGATAATAATTTAATATAATGTAATTAATGTACTTTAATGGAACTGTAATTAACGATAATAAGAGGATGTGAATTACTTAGTAATTATAATCATAATTGTAATAAACCAAAATTACAACGTACTCAGTGATGTACTTGGGATTGTACTCAATGTACGACCCAACCTTATGGCGCCATTTAGGAATGTACACTCGGCGATATTATTATTTTTTATTATTATTTTTTTCGTTGGGATAAATTTTTTATGTGCTTTCTATGCCAAATAATTGGTGACTTGTTCTTTTTAAAATTTCCTAATCATTTTTTAGATTTAGCTTAATAATGAATCATGATTAAAAATTTGCAGTATTCATGTTTTGTATACATTCTCTCTTCGTTATAAAAGATGAAGTCATGTCTTGCCTAAGCATTTAATTGTAAATCTTAAACCTTTAATTTTTACTCATATGCATATTTTACTGTAAAGATACATAGTTCAATTTCCACTTTTAGTTAACTTGGCAGATCATGATAACATCAGATCTGAAAATACGCGGTTTAAGATAAGAATATGGCTTCATCTTCAAATATCTTGTTTATTCGTTTAAACATTACCACAGCTAAAAGATTTACTTTATTTTCAAATGTTGTGCAAAAATAATGCAGCCTTTTCAACATTTAATAATAATAATGTTAGCTATTTATGGGTATATAAACCCACAAAAATTCTTCCATGTTCATTCTGATTTAGACTACGAGGCTGAGCATTGCTTGTGACATTTTAGCAGTAAATTACAGTAAGAAATTTTTTTTATTTTCTTCGAGCCGTGCTATCTTCAGAGAACTTAGTCATTAAAATCTCTCGATATGTTACAAGAAGAATCGGGGGGACCCTCAGAGAATTTAATAAGCCTCTCAGAATCCTCCGAGCCACTATAGAAGAACTCGGAGAGTAGTATAGAAGAAATTACTGCGGATAATAAACATAATCCAAAAAAGTTTTTTGAATACGTCAATAATCGTAAGCCGATAAAAGATAACATAGGCCCTCTAGTGGATGTTAACAGCGCTTTGGCTTCTGACGCTCAGGCGATGGCGGGTATTTTCAATAACTTTTTTGCGACACTTTTTACCGTAGAAGGCGTAAATAATGTCCCCGACGTGGACGATATCGTTCCATTTAGTAGCGAGACTATTTTGGATGCAATAACTGTTTACAAGGGTGAGATTGCGAATTATATCGATAGGCTAAAAGTTAGCAAGGCTCCAGGCCCTGACGCTTTTTATCTTAGATATTTGAAAGATTTGAAAGACGTTATTGTAGGCCCCTTAACGAAGATTTTTAATCAATCACTCGAAACGGGGATTATTCCTGAAGACTTCAAATTAGCTAACGTCACGCCTATTTTTAAAAAAGGCGACCGCACAGTAGCTAGCAATTATAGGCCCATTAGCTTAACGTCAATTGTCGGTAAACTATTGGAATCCGTAGTTAGGGATCGTATCATCGATCACTTAGAAAGTCTAGATTTGATTAATAGTAGTCAGCATGGGTTTCGACACCATATATCTTGTTTAACTAATTTGTTAGAATTTTATAACAAAATAGTGCGCGAATACAGATCTACAGATCTACAGAAGCTAAGGCTAGCAAAGACCCTAAGATCTACTCTAAGGTTATCCCGAGAGAAAGGAAAGAGTAGGGGGTTAAGAGAAGAGAATAAGGGGTTAAGTAAGTAGCAATACTTATCATTCGTGGGTTAACAATCATTCAGAAAAAGAGAAAGAAAGACTCCCCATCATCCGCCGGCCACTGCCGACAAGTCGGAAAATAGTCGAAGAGAATAGGAGAGGGGTGAAAAATGAAAAGAAGTAAAATAAGAACGCTTAAAAACCATGCAAACACAGTCTTAACTCACTGCCATACCATGCAAACTACAGACATGCAAGTGAAGAGAGTTACAGACGTGCATGTAAGGAGAGGATTAAAAAAAAAGTAGGTAGAATATAACAAAAAGTGGGTTAGTTTACTCTACGACCTACATCTACGTTCGTGTTAGTGTAATTTTTTGTTTTAATTTTATTGCTGGCACCACACGCTGGCGTGTCACAAGCTGCCATTAATCGTCAACAGACTCATCCTCGACCACCACCACCAGAGCAACTGTTACTAATTGTTTTTTTTAATTTTAAGCAACGTTAGTATTTTTAAAATGCCTATCTAAACGGTTCTTAAACATATTAACGCTGGTAGAGTTAACGACTGACGCGGGAAGATTATTCCACTTTTCAATTACTTTAAACTTGAAGTTTTTAGAGATATTAGTAATGAAACGTCTGCCACGCAACTTAAATCCGTTATTACGAGTATTGCTATTATCGAAAGTGAACAGTTTGTCAAAATTTACGTTATCGATGTTATTAACGATTGTGAAAACTTCAATAAACTCCCCCTTAATCTTTTAGTTTCGAGTGAATGCAAGTCTAACTCTTTAATACTATCTTCATAAGGCTTGTTACGCAATGACGGAATTAGTTTCGTGGCAAGACGCTGAACCCTTTCTAACCTATCAATATCCTCACGCAAATACGGGCACCAAAACTGAACGGCATATTCTAAATAAGGCCTGACTAGGAACTTGTAAAGGAGCAATATAATATCCTTCGATTTAAATTCGAAATTACGCGCTATGAAGCCTGACATCTTATTAGCTTTGGCGCAAGACTCCAGGCACTGGTTCCTAACTTTTAAATCCTTAGATACAATAGGCATAGAGCGGCTGACGTTATTTATTTAGATTTTAAAAAGGCGTTCGATACAGTTCCGCAAAGAAGATTAATTGCGAAGGTTAAAGCGCACGGTATACGCGGTCAGGTAGCTAACTGGTTAGAAGAATGGCTTCGTGCTAGGAGACAGAGGGTCGTTGTTAATGGTAGTGAGTCGGGGTTGTTGGATGTAGGTAGCGGTATCCTAAAGGGTTCAGTGTTAGGCCCATTGCTATTCGTAATTTACATTAACAACATAGATGAAGGCTTGACCAGTAACGTGTCAAAATTCGCCGACGATACTAAAATAGGCGGTAAGATTGTTAACGAGGACGATAGAAATCGGCTCCAAGACGATGTAAATAGGATTATGGAGTGGACAGATAAGTGGCAGATGCAATTTAACGTAGACAAATGTAAAGTTTTGCATATAGGTTTGCATAACAATAATTACACGTACACGATGGATAATAGACAGTTAGCGAGCGTTGACGAGGAAGTAGATTTAGGCGTACGCGTATTTAACGATTTAAAAGTTAGGAACCAGTGCCTGGAGTCTTGCGCAAAAGCTAATAGAATGTTAGGCTTCATAGCGCGTAATTTCGAATTTAAATCGAAGGATATTATATTGTCCTTTTACAAGTCCCTAGTCAGGCCTCATTTAGAATATGCCGTTCAGTTTTGGTGCCCGTATTTGCGTGAGGATATTGATAGGTTAGAAAGGGTTCAGTGTCGTGCCACGAAACTAATTCCGTCATTGTGCAACAAGCCTTATGAAGATAGGATTAAAGAGTTAGACTTGCATTCACTCGAAACTAGAAGATTAAGGGGTGAGCTTATTGAAGTTTTCAAAATCGTTAATAACATCGATAACGTAAATTTTGACAAATTGCTCACTTTCGATAATAGCAATACTCGTAATAACGCATTTAAGTTGCGTGGCAGACGTTTCATTACTAATATCGCTAAAAACTTCTTTACGTTTAAAGTAATTGATAAATGGAATAATCTTCCCGCGCCCGTCGTGAACTCTACCAGCGTTAATGTGTTTAAGAACCGTCTAGATAGGCATTTTAAAAATATTGACGTTGTTTAAAATAAAAAAAACAATTCGCAACAGGAGCTCTGGGGATCGTAATCGGGGATGAGTCTGTTGACGTCTAATGCCAGCTTGTAACATGCCAGCAGAAAAAAAAAAAATTAGGCTAACACGAACTTAGTTGTAGTTTGTTGAGTAAATTAACATACTTTTTGTTATTCTTTATACTTTTTTTCTCCTTATCTCCTTATTTGCATGTCTGTAACTTTCTTTATTGCATATTTATAGTTTGCATGGTATGATAGTGTTTGAGTTAAGAATGTGTTGCATGGTTTGTAATGCGTTCTTATTTTACTTCTTTTCATCTTTCATGCCTTTCCAGACTAGTGGGCTGCATCCTCTACCTCCCTATGGAGTAGAGGATCGGTTTGCAACAGCTGGAAGAATGTGTTGTTCTTGAGTTAAGAATGTATTGCATGGTTTGTAAGCGTTCTTATTTTATTTCTTTTCATCTTTCACCCCTTTCCGGCAGAGTGGACTCTACCTCCCTATGAAGTAGAGGACCGTTCTGCAATCGTTCCTATTCTCTCCGACTATTTTTCTGACTTGTCGGCAGTGGCCGGCGGATGATGATGTTGAGGCTTTTTTCTCTTTTTCTGAATGAATGTTAATCCACGAGTGATAGGTGTTGCTACTTACTTAACCCCTTATTCTCTTCTCTTAACTCCCCTACTCTTTCCTTTCTCTCGGGCTAACCTTAGAGTGGATCTTAGGGTCTTTGTTAGCTTTAGTTTCTGTCGATCTGTAGACTTCGAGCCAACCCAGGCCATAGACGGAGAGGATAACATATATTTCTCGTTCAACTAGTGTATTCCTTATACATTATTATATTTATTGTGTATATATATATATATTATATATATATATATATATATATATATATATATATATATATATATATATATATTCCTAGTTTAAACTGTGTATAGAATGAACTATTTTGATTGTGTATTTATTTTCTAGATATTTCATGAAACTATTTCCAATAATTCGTCTAAATAAACAGAATGATGTAATGGTATTTATTTATTTCATTTGGTTGTGTATATATAAGCGATATTATTTAATTAAATACATATATATATATGTATACCAAATGACAGGTTACGCCTTCTAAACCGACTGGCTGCTTAAAACTTCTAAGTTAACTGTCCTGAATATATGCTTTAAATAAATAGTGCAATCTGGCCACTCAAAAATAATAATGTGCACATGAACAAGCCATTTACGCCTTCTAAACCAGATTAAGCCTCCCAAGCTAACTGGTGGATTAAGCCAATATGTGTGTGTGTGTGTGTGTGTGTGTGTGTGTGTTTGTGTGTGTGTGTGTGTCAGATCGCCAAATTAGCCGTAGAGTATTTGAACCTCTTGTTCCTCAAGCTTCGCACGGTTCAATGTAACCTTAACAGACTCAAAGGAGGAAGGGCAAGGCAGTTTTTCAGTATTCACCAGTGAGTGACGGTGACGGTGACCCAGAGCTGGGCACTTGCGTTTTTTTTTGCGGTACTGCGGTACTACTGCACTACCAAACCGGTACCGCATAACGCAGTACCGCAAAAAATGCGGTAGCGGTACTGCTGTACTTTCAGCGATCCTTTGCGGTACTGCGTTATGCGGTACCGGTTTGGTAGTGCGGTAGTACCGCAGTACCGCAGTACCGCAAAAAAAACCGCAAGTGCCCAGCTCTGTATAATAATAATAATAATAATAATAATAATCACCACATCTTCACACTTTACCGAATACCACTTCATAAACGTCGAGCACGCAATATCAAAGGTAGCCATCACTATTTTTCTTCTACGTGAGATTTCGTCAAATACACGTCTGAAACCCAGGGCTTGCAGCGGTCAACTGAGCACACAGGGGTAGAGATATGCCCAGGTAGTAGCATGAGTCACGTGACCTTTGTTCGATCATACAGGGGCGGAGCTTAGGACTTTTCCTGTACATACGCACACACAGAATGGGGAAAATGACCCGCTAATTGAAACACGATTTATTTAATGATTTATTCAATTCGCTCGAAGGTTATTAATATACACCTAAACAAGCCAATTACGCTTTCTAATCCAGATTAAGCCAAATGGCTGATTTACACCTTATAAGCCAGGTGCTGAAGCCGAGAGCTTTATTGTGCGTCTGGCGCTGCCAGGCGAATCTCTCTTTTCTTCTCTCTCTCTCTCTCTTTTCTTCTCCTCTCTCTCTCTTTTCTTCTCCTCTCTCTCTCTCTCTTTTCTTCTCCTCTCTCTCTCTCTCTCTCTCTTTTCTTCTCCTCTCTCTCTCTCTCTCTTTTCTTCTCCTCTCTCTTTTCTTCTCCTCTCTCTCTCTCTCTCTTTTCTTCTCCTCTCTCTCTCTTTTCTTCTGGATGTTGTAAACTTTATGCTTGGGGTGTGACAGCCCTCCGGTCCCGAGTCGTGGGATTCTAGAGAAATTGGCTGCAAGTTCCTTTAGGTTCTCTCTCTTTCGGGAGGGCGGGTGAAGTATGTTGCACAATCCTGTCTCGTGGGTTACTAGGACCCCATCCCATCCCTACTCTGTCCTTTTAGCTTACGTTAAGGATGTTCTCCTCTGACTGAAAAAAAAACTTTTCTTTTAGTATTAAGTCTTTTTCTCTTCTTTTACTATTATGACCCTACTGCTACCTCATGCGTGGGAAGAGAGGCTTTGGAACCTATATAAATAACACCATCCATTTAACGCTCGTAGGTTGTGAGAGACTGGGATGGAGGGGTCCCAGGCGTAGGGGCGCGATGAATGGAGTGTGGCTAGTGCCCCGTTAAGCCCATTCCTAACGCGTAATGGCCTGACCAGCCCCCTGCGATGGTGCTTGGCTGTGCTGCTCTGAGGTGAGAGAGCTTTACTGCCCAGCTGGCTGCCAGGCCAGCGTAAAGTCTCGGGCGTAGCCTCTGGGTCTGGTGGGATATCCCTTGAACACTGGATTCTAAGAGTCTGGCCGCTTGTGAGTGACTAGTAAGACTTAGTAAGGGGCTGCATCTCGCTGTAGCTCCTGGCTGGAAATCCGTGACGCCTGCGTCGCGAGTGTTTGTCAGCTGGTAGCTGCGACACGTTTGGGACTGTCCGGCCCTGGGGAGACCTTTGGTCGGTGCGGCAGCAGCGAGAGGTGTAGTCTTCTGGAAGGGATGAACGTCACTTGCAAATAGGTGGATGCGTCTACGCGCGGGAAGAATTCACCCCCCCTCCTTTTTTATATACTGGTCAGAACGTTTTTTTATAGTTTTCATTGCTAGAACGCTTTATCTTATTCAGAGTATTCAGAATTGGAAAAAAAAAAGTTACAATGACTGGACCGCAGAAATTGAAGGCTGAATGTGCGAGGTGTGAAGTAAACCAGTGGGTGACAAACTTCAAAGAAGCCTGCTTTGAGAAGATCAACCACTCCAGCATGTGCCGCTTTTGCGAACTCATGCAGTTTTACTTGAACCTAGAGGAGAGGGTCCGGCGGCTCGAGTCGTCCAGATCGGCTATTGGAGGTGCGGCGGTCACTGACGAGGCTGCGCTGCACTCCAACCCGGAGCTCATTCAGGATAGGATAGCTGCCGTGGAAAGGCGGTCCAGCGATGGAATGGACAGAGCTCGGGACCGCGGAGAAAGGGTAGAGGTGCAACCGGAGGCCAGGGTCCTAAATCAGTGTCAGGAATCGCCAGCGACCCACGTGGAATGCATGGAACCGCGGCGTAAGGTGGAGGGCGTAAAGAAGGGGCCGATAGAGAAGGGTGGGAAGGGGCCGATAAAGAAAAAGGGTGGGAAGGGGCTTACTGATGACCCAAAGAAGCCGAATGATGTAGCTGCCGGTCGGGGTGGGTCGGGTGGTGTAAGTGCGGCCGAGTCTATGGGTGGCGACGGGTATCGAAAGGTCTCGTGCAAGAAGGCTGCGAAGCCGAAGCCCGAGACCCCGGTTGCCCCTGTCAGGACCTCCAACCGCTTTAGTCTCCTGTGCGCGAAGGAGGAAGACATCATTTTAATTGGGGACTCGCAGATTAGGGGCCAGGAGAAGTACTTTGCTTCTGCAAACCGAGACAGGAGGAAGGTAAGGTACTTACCCGGTCGGGGAACGGCGTACATAAGGAAGGAATTAGAGAAGGTGCGCGTGGCTAGTCGGAGGACTGCGATCGTTGTCCATGCTGGTGGCAACGACTTGTTCCTCAAAGACGGTAGGGTAGGTTCAACGGAAGGGATCATCACCGAGATCATGTCTCTTGTGGATAATCTAAAACTTAAGACAGACAGGGGAAAGTTGATGGGTATTTTACCGCGGATGAATGCTAGTGACCACGCGCTCAGTAAGGTCATTGGCATCAACGAGAGGGTGCAAGACTTGTGCGTCCAACTGGGCGTGAGGTTTGTTGACCCATTCGAGGCGTTTTCGGGTAGGTGGGACCTGTATCAGAGGGATGGTGTCCACCTCAATGTCAAGGGTAAAGGTGTGCTAGGCACGCTGCTTGACCGGCACCTATACCGTATGGTGAGGTCAAGCCCGGGGATTGATGATGGGCCCCCACCGGCGGAGATAGATGATGTTGAGCCGGTGGCGGACGTACCTTCAAATGAAGGGTGCGTCCAGGTGGGTGACCCTCCTTCCACGTTGGAGGGGGCTCAGGCTCCTGCGGAAGTTGCCCCCTCGTTAGTGAGGGGCTCTTCAACTCCCGACAGCCCTGGCTGTCCGGGAAACGGGTCGTGCTAGGGGGCAGTCAGAATAGGGAAGGCTCTCTCCGTGCAATGCTTTTTAATGCTAGGTCGATTAGGAACAAGTTTTGCGAGCTACTAGCGCTCTTAGCATCAGAATACCAGGATATCGTTGCTATCACTGAGTCCTGGATTCATACTGATCGTAGGGACTACGTTGGGGAGTTCGAAATTCCCGGATATAGAATGTTTCGCAAAGACCGCACCCGTGGGGTGGGGGGTGGGGTACTAATATACAGGCAGTCAGTGACACGTTGAGTCCGGTTGGCTGCCAGTTCCGGTCGGAGCGGGAGCTGCTGGGTGTCGATCTGAATGTGGGAGGGACGAGTTATAGGTTAATCTTGGTGTACAGACCTCCGCATCTCCTCCTCGAGGAGGATACAACCCTGTACACCGAACTCAGTAGCCTGCTAGGGGATAGGGTGTGTGTAGTTTTAGGAGACTTCAACTGTCGCGGCATAAAGTGGGAAAACAGGACTGCCGATGCTGAAGGGAGGAGGCTAGTTGACTTTGCTGATGAGAACTTCCTCACTCAGTGGGTCAACGAGCCTACACGAGGCGAAAGCGTTCTAGACTTAGTATTCACGACCGAAGACCACCTCGTCACTTGCCTCACCGTTGACGAATCGTTGGGCGGGAGTGATCACGGTCTGATTAGGTTCCGTGTGTGCGTCCCTCGGGTGAAGCGTAGTAAGTCGAGAGGCAGTAAGCTCGATCTACGGCGGGCGGACTTTGTTAGCCTCAGGGATAGCGTAGGTGAGATGGGGTTAGAGGTCGGCGCCGATGTTGAGGGAGTGTGGAGTGCATTCCTGGACGAGTTTATGGTGCTGCAGTCTGCCGCCATACCCTCAAAACCGGTCACCCCTCCTTCAACGCAGCCTAAGTGGTTCAGTCGTGACATCGCTTCGGCTATCCGAAATAGGAAAGTAGCGTATAGGAGGGCGAAGGCCAATCGTTCCCATGAGAACACTGAAGCGTATGTCCGATTGTGTAGGGAAGTGAAGGTGAAGGTTAGGCTAATGTGCTAAATGAGTACTTTGCGGGAGTGTTCACCAGGGAGGAAACCCGCGTGATCCCCGAGCCAGGCGTAAGGCACGAAGGTGCTGGCCTCGATAGCGTTCGATGTACCGCGACAGTCGTTGTCGATAGAATAGACAAATTGAGCGCTTTTAAGGCTCCTGGGCCAGACCAGTTTCTCCCGAGAGTGTTGCGGGAGGTGCGCGACCAGATGGCTCCCCACCTAGCTACAGTCTTCAACAAATCGTTGGAGACGGGCCAGGTGCCTGGTGACTGGAGGGAAGCCAATGTGACCCCAATCTTTAAGAAAGGGGATCACAAAAGTCCAGGGAACTATCGTCCCATTAGTCTCACTTCAGTTGTAGGTAAACTATTAGAGGGGATAATAGCGGATAGGATCGTTGACCATTTGGATTCCTACAAGCTGCTTGGGGACTCCCAACATGGGTTTAGACGGCATAGGTCATGTCTCACCAACTTGCTCGAGTTTTTCCGTCATGTTAAGTGAGTACGATAAGAGTAGGGCGATTGATATACTTTATCTCGACTTTCAGAAAGCCTTTGATAAGGTACCTCACCGCCGGCTAATGGCGAAAGTGCGCGCGCTGGGTATCGGTGGGGAAATAGGTAGGTGGATTGAAAACTGGCTGAAGAAGAGGTGGCAGAGGGTTGTAATTAAAGGGGTTAGTTCGGGTTGGGCCTCGGTCACTAGCGGGGTTCCTCGGGGTTCCTCAGGGTTCCGTTTTGGGGCCGCTCTTGTTTATCATTTACATAAATGATATAGACGGTGGCATCGTCAGTCGGATCGCCAAATTCGCTAATGACACCAAGCTTGGGGCCAATGTTGGGACGACAGAGGCGATCGAGCAACTGCGTGCGGACCTAGGTTGGATAGGAGAGTGGTCCGAAAAATGGCAAATGCCGTTTAACTTGGATAAATGCAAAGTGATGCACATTGGCTACCCCAATCCCAAGTCTGACTACTCGATTTTGGGGAGTAATATCGAGGCGACTGATTTGGAAAAGGACTTGGGTGTGCTAATTAGCAGCGACCTTAAGTTTACCAAACAGTGCGTAGAAGTGGAAAAGAAATCCCAGAAGCTGTTGGGTTATATCAGGAGGCAATTTCAGTTTCGGAACAAGGAGATTGTGCTGTCTCTGTACAATTCCCTGGTTTGGCCGCACCTGGAGTATGCAGTGCAGTTCTGGTCGCCCACCCTCAGAAAAGATATTGAGAGGCTGGAGCGAGTGCAGGCGAGGGCGAGAAAATTAATCCCTTCCGTTAGGCATATGTGCTACAATCGACGATTACGCACCCTGAACTTGTTTTCGCTGGAAACTCGGAGGCTGCGCGGTCAACTGATCGAGGTTTCCAAGCTCTTACGCGGGTTCAACGATGTCGATTTTAGAAGCATGTTTAGTTTAAATGATAACTCAACTCGCAACAATGGTTGGAAGTTGGATTTGAAACGGTTTAGGACTAGTGTGTGTGGGAATTACTTTACGTACAAGATCTGTGACACGTGGAACAGGTTACCTTCAGAAGTTGTGAACAGTTCCTCTGTGGATCATTTCAAGAAAAGGTTAGACCAAATCTTGGACACTATTTGAGGGTGTAGAAATTTTTTTCCTGGCACTGTTGCCATTGGTACCTCCTCGGTATGGGCCGCAAGGCCTTTTGAGGTTCTTCTTTTCCTTGTAACTCCTTGTCCCACCTCCCCCAAAGACTCTCCTCTTTTCTCTCTTAGGTTAGGTATACCCCTTTGGGGTATACCTAACCTTCTCCCCCAAAGCTCTTCCTTCATGCAGCTTAGGGGTTTCCCCCTACCTGTTGTTGCATAACCCCTCCCCCTTCATGCAACTTGGGGGCCACCTCCACCCCCTTGCTGCATAACCCCCTTCCCCACATCTCCCCTCCCCCTTTGCAGCACCACACTCCCCACCTCCTTTGTAACATTGTTCAACACTTGCAACATTGCAATTGCACGCCCATTTTGCTCCCATACTACTTCCTTTAATTAATCTGAGGGCTGAAGCTTGAGGGCCAAATTAAGTAAAATAAATAGGTAGTCCAATTCATAATTAACTGTTTCGTTAAAATAAAACAACAAAAATTGTAATATTTATTTTAGAAATAAAGAATTATTTATTCATTCATTTATTATTCACTTTGATCCACTTTCAAAATTTGACAAGGGCAGAAATCAGTGAGGTTAGTTAGGTCACAAAAAAGTGACTAGATTTAGCTTACACTGTTCCTTGTGATATTGAGCTGCGTACTTCCGATTCTGATGATGATATACTGTACCTTGAATTTTAACAACTTGCTAACGTTCTCCGAGAAAGTTATAGATCCATTTTCATTTTCCCACTTTGAATTCGGCTTACTTTCCCGGGGTGACGTCCCTTTTCATTGCCGCGGTCGGAGGGTGGGTTGTTACCATATTACTTAATGTACAACAATGTAACGACAATAAATATTAGCTCTCTTCCAAAATCCGGACCGTTCTTTATACCTAGAAAGTTACATTATTATTATGTAGTTTTGTTTGCTGAGTTCAAAAAAGGTATTCTTTTCTTTAGAGAAATGAAAAATAAAGGGTGCTCCTTAAGTATGCGCTCTACCGGACTTTTTTTACTTAAGTATGCGATCTACCCATGATAATAACCGTATCACAGTGCATTAAAGGATTAACAGGTAGGTAAATGGTTATTGAAAAGGTACAGGTGGTTAGGTTAGTTTAGTTTAGGTTAGGTTAGGTCTGGAGATTAATGAGAAAAAAATCGCAAGATTTGTTCTCCGATTTTTTAAATGACATTCGTTCTGTATATCGCTAGTTACATTTTCTCTTAAATTGATAAGCTGAAATTAAGCATCAATTATGCATTTAATTATTGTAATATGTAATTTCATAATTTCAAAAACATAAATATAATATAATAAAAAAAATCACGACTAAAAATGTAGAATGTTTTCCCGTAAAATTTTGCTGCGTAGATCACGGTTTTTGAGGTAGAGCGCATACTTAAGGAGTACCAAATAAAATTACAGCAATTTTTAGTTATAATATTAGGTCGATATATGTAAATAATGGTAGTAAAAATTGCTGTAATTTTTTTATTTTTCATTTTCCCAAAAAAAGAATAACTTTTTGAACTCAGCACGCAAAACCACGTAAAAATAATGTAATTTTGTGGGTATAAAGAACGGTCCGGATTTTGGAAAAGATCCTAAATATTTAGCGTGCCGAGCTACGTTGTTTATTTTAACTTTAACTAGTAAACTGACATTGTTTATCGTTCTAATTCTAAAATTCACCTTTAAACTGTTGTTATAAAACACCAAGAAGTTTTTACCTTTAAACCACATGTATAAATTTACAGTTATTGTGAAACACAATTAGGTAAATATTCAGCTAAACTCAAACTGGCAATTAATGACCAGAAGATATTTTTTGTTTATGGTAGATTCGTCGCCAGGACGAAACTACCCAATTGACGATCGGAACGAAACTCCCCGAGATTCAGGGACGCCTGGGGGATTTCGGGTAGTTGATGATTGGTTAGTTTTAACGAAAACATCACGATTTAACTTAACCAATCGTCAAAGATGTACAGTTGACCCAACCGGGCATTCAATTAACCTAACCGGGAATTCAACCGGGGGCTGCACAGCAACTACGTATCCGGTGAAATTGCAGTTTAGCACCCAACTGGTGATTAGGTAACCTTTAAATAGCTTACTTTTTTATTATTTTTTTGCGACAAATTTAGAAAGAGGAGACAAGACTGCACTAGAATAAAAAATAAAAAATGAGGTCGTCAGTTGGGTGCTAAGCTGCAATTTTACCAAACTCGTGACTTTTTATAAAGAATTTGTCATCTGCAGAATCAAATCTATTTCAAGAATTCACTGCATTATTTAACCCCATATATAAAAAAATGGCGACGAAACTACCCAAAATTCCTCAGGCGTCCCTGAATCTCGGATAGTTTCGCCCCGATCGTCAATTGGGTAGTTTCGTCCTGGCAACGAAGCTACCCAAGACCGATATTTTTCTGGTCAATTTTGATGTGCTTTGGAAGAATCTGACATCCGTTTCTTGTACAAATGAGCAGTTTTCGAGATATTTTCCGTTTTCATATTTGAAGAATCGCAAATGTAGAAACGAAGCGGAAGTCAAATTCCTTCAAAATACATTAAAATTAACCAGAAAAATATTTACTGGTGAGAACACAAGTTAACCTAACTCTAATCCTAACCTAACCTAACCACTTGACCACTATATAAAACATGGTTTTCTCCGTTATGTTTCGTAACAATTCAGATTATAATACCTAACCTAACCCTAACCCCCTAACCAAACCTAACCTAACCACTTGCACACTATATAAAACAGTTTTCTACGTTATCTTTCCTTTCATAAAGATTTCGAATATTATGTTGTCCATGTTAAGGTGTTTGAGTTCAGCGAAATATTAACCTACAATTAAGTTTTCATACTTTTATCTTATGTTCGTTCACAAATTAAATTAAATTTCACTTACGTTATACAATTAATAAACAACGTGAAGCCTTGGTCGAAAATGATATAGGCCTATATAGAACTGGATAGGCGTAACGCGAGACACCAAATAAAAACCTAGGGCCGCAGATAGAATTTTCTCTTTCGTTGCCCCAAGGGGGTGGATAATGAATTTACTAAATTAAGCTTATTTTGAAAACAGGCAGTATTTCCTACGGGCCGAATGGAAACAAAGTGACAAGGGAGGGCAAGACAGTCTTATGATGAGCGGTGGACGACCCGCTCTCGGTAACAATTCCTCTCGAGTAACTGTCGTTCACTCCTTAATCTGCGCTGCGCTCTCCTGTCTCCATCCAGATTATTGTCCCATCCCATGATTTTGTCGGAATGTTTTTTACAAATTTCTGCATAAACCTGGAACTACAAAGAACTTTTAACGGATCAATCCCAGAATAGGCACCTGAAATCATTTTTAGGTGCTTAATCTGGGATTGAGGCAAAACACAGGTGCTTAATCTGGGATTGAGGAGAAAAAAATATGAACAGTTTTTAGAGATATAATTTCATTGTTTTTATCAATATTTGAAAAAATCAACTCTAACCTAACCTAACCTAATCTTTTGCTATATCTTCTGCTTTTTTGGTTAGTTTTGCTATTCTTACCAGCTTCAGATGGATTCAGAAACATTCGGGCTCATATTGCAGGAATTTATAATATCTAAAATTTTTCTTTATTCATTAAACCACTTTAAACCTTTTATAACTTTGCCTTTATTACATTTGTAATAAACTTTGTATAAACAATAAATTTTGTAATCATCAGGTTTTTTTTTATTTAATTCCTTGCAAGGTGCCTATTCTGGGATTGAGGTTGAACGCAGGTGCTTCATCTGGGATTGAGGTACATCAGGTGCCTATTCTGGGATTGACCCCTTTTAACATACTATTTTATGAGGGTTTTTAAATTCCTGTCTTATATCGTTTAATTAATTTATTTGACCTATTTTGACATTATTGAATCATTCAAATATATATCTCAAGTCTATATAAAAACTAAACTATTTTCAATGACGTAATTGGATGAAAAGGAAGGAGTTATATCACGTGACTAGTATTCTTATGCCTAATTGGTTGAATATTAATTTGCTCCTAAACACGTATGAAAGGGTTTAGACTTGTCTGGCTGTTTTCGTGCTAAAAGTCATGCCATTTTCTAATGGCCTGCACGAGTTTCTATGTTAATTACTTATGTTTTTCGCGTATGTATTATAAATTCGATTATTTTATATTTACTAGCAGAGAACCCGCCCTTCATGCGGGAAGCAAAAATATCCCGACGTACGAGTGGGATATTTTTGGTAGTTCCTGCGGTAGGCTATTACCCTTCGGGTAATACATAGGTACCGTACAGTCAAAAATAATATAACTTATTATAATATTTTTTTTCTTTTTTTTTAACTAAAATATTGCGACTTAACCTAACCAATTTTAAAGGTTTAATTTTAAATTATTTTTTTTTTACTGTACAGTAAAAAATAATATATTTATTATATATATATATATATATATATATAATAAAATTAACCAACTAGTTACGTCAACTGAATGCCCGGTTAGGTTAGTTTTAACGAAAGCATCACGAGTCACCCTAACCAATTAGGTTACGTCGTAGCCAATGTCGTAACACCGCTTCCCGTTGATCAGCGAAGTTAAGTGACATTGGGTCTGGATAGTAGTTGGATGGGAGACCGTCCGCTGTGTCCAGACTATGTAGCGACCCGTGCTTCGGATCCCACGTAAAGCTGTAGGTCCCCTCCGTCATATGACCTTAGATGTTGCGAAGGAGGTTAAACAAAACCAATAATTATTATACACCCTAACCAATCATCAAGGGCGGACAATTGACCTAACAGGGCATTCAATAATTTTCCCGTAGGTTTCGATTAATTTTAAGCAACTTTTACCTAATAATTTTTTCTCTCGAGGAGCCGTTTCCGTGTTTTAAGGTGGGACAGATACACAGGCAGGCAGGCAGGCAGACAGAGAGACAGACAGATAGACAGCATATAAGTATATAGATTTTTTTTTAATTTAAATTTTTGTCTAATTAAAAAAATTCTAATTTTGCTGAATCGTAAATGCATAGAGTGAAAAGCACGTACTAGAGCTCCGACCATTTTATGACGTGTCTATGATGTTACTATTTTTCTGCCAATCCGGAATACAGAGGGACGGGCCGACAGACGGACAGACAGGACTCCCTTTTCATAGTATAGATTAGTAACCCCAAATTTTTGCAATCCCAACGCCCATGTTTCATAGATTTACTGTACTCTCTGAATTTTCTTTCAAATATTTTGGTTAGATGTGATGTCAGTAACACTGGTCTATAGTTCTTTGCTTGAGACGTATCCCGTCCATTATATGTAGGGAGAATATTAGCCCTTTTCAGGATGTTTGGTATTTCTCCATTGTCTGGGAATCTTCTAACTGTCCAATATAGGGGCGTAGTTATTTCATTTTTACAGTTTTTAATCAACAAGGCTTTCCATTTGTCCAGACCTGCAGCTGAATGTGATTTCATTTGTCCTGAAGCTCGTGCTGCATCCTCTGGGGTAAAATGAAAATCAGTTATAAACTTTCCTTTTTATTTCTCTTTAAAAAGGCATTTCTGTCAGGTACCACTTTGTTTTAAATCGTCGGTTGATTCATTGTCTTCTTTCCTTAACGGCCTGATAGTGGCGAGCGTTCTTGTTTTCCTTTTCGCAAGTATTTTGAATTTTCCCTCATTACTTCTACCACATCTTCGTCTTCCCTCTCTGAATGACCCATAATTAGCGCTTGTATTTCCTGATCGATATTCTCCAATTTTTCTTGGATCACTTCTCTGGTACTGTTGTCTGTGCAATTAATTAACTTCGCAGTTGCTCTCTTTTGAGAAATATCATTTGCGTTTGTCTTTCATAATACTCGTAATAATTCATCTTTCCTTTTGTCTGTGCTTTCGAAACATATTTCCCTAAAATTTCCAGCGTCTTTTCTTACAAGGTAGCTGGCATTTCTTCGGTTGTTTTATTCTCCGAGGCTGTTTCCCACTATATTTGGGCTATGGGTTCCGATTTCGTCTTGGAATTTAAATTAAAAACCCACTTCGCTTCTTTCTTCAGTATGAGTATTTTCTTTTGAGGTTGTTGCCATATCAGTTGATATCTCGATAATGTTGTGGTCTGAGATAATAGTAGGGGTTATTCTTATACTGCATCACCAATGAAGTTGGTGTTGTTCGTAAATACCAGGTCCAGGCTGTTACTTTTACTATTGTTATCTGTTGTCTCCTATGTTAACATAAATTCCTCTGTTAGAGCTATCAGCATTTTTGCTTATATATTTCCATCCTTTTGTATTTTATAAATGGGAAAGTAAAATCTTAGCAGAGTATTATATTGGGAGATGGGGAGTTTACGGACGTTATTAGGTTTCTGATGTCAGCAATGGCAGAAGAGGATTTTGCAGATGGAGTGTTTGGAGCTGTGTATATGACTATTAGTATCACGTTTATTTTTTCAACTTTTACTGCTAAAAGTTCAACGTAGCTGTTTGATTTACTTACCATTATTTCTGCCTTATGACTTTCATGTACAATATGAACTGTATATAGCACAGTCACCTTTATTTTCTTCTGTTCTGTCAGCTCGTAGTATTTTTTTTATGTATGCAGTATTCGCAGTTTTCACAGCCTCCTTGGCAGTCCTTAAGATGTGTTTCTGTGAGGCACGCGATGTCAGCCCTTGTTTCATCTATGAAACTTTATTTTGCGGTTGATTCGGTTTTAGCCCTCGAATGTTTGCCAGGACCATATTTCTGTTTTCAGTTTTTCGTAGTGGTTTGCACATTCCAAATTCATTATCCTTCAGTGTTGGATATTTCGTAGCCCTATGGTCCTCTGAGAAAGGTCCGTTTTGTTTTACCTGTTTCGGCAGCTCCTTGCCTGAAAACAGTTGGGTTCGGAGGTTTTCAGCTATGTCGATTGCAGGTGCTAGGTGAAATTTAATAGCCCTATTGTATCTGCGATGTCGAAAAAATTACGTTCGTGGTTTATGTCCGTTGTTGTTTTTTTTTTATTATTATTTCCAGAGACACTGGGGTTTGTTGGAAGATTGTGATAGCGGCACCGTTTTCCGTACTTGCATCTTCTATATTTTGTATCATTTATGCATATGGTCAAACGGTAGAATTTGCAGTTAACACTGAATTTACAGTGACCACTGTTGCAGTACAATTTACACAAAGTCAGATAGCACTGTCCGTCTCTGTATCTACAAATTCCTTTTGCATAATATTTGCATATAGTTTCCTCTATATTATTGCCTGTGGCCATTGATTTTGGTCTTACTTTCATCTCCTTATTTGTTGATATATATATATATATATATATATATATATATATTATATATTATTTTCGGGGTAACTGAATTACTTACTCTTTGTAAACTTTACTTTGTAATTTAAGCCCTTTGAAATAACCACTTATTTTAATGAAAGGATAACAAAATCATGTATAAATTTCAAACACTCTTTATTTGATTCAAGCATAGGGAATTCTTAAACAAGAGTACTCGTATAATAACATTGGAATTTATAAATGAAAGCTACAGATATTCTAAATAGTCTCAATATTTTTCATAAACAGTAAAAAAATAAAAAAAAAATAACCAAAAGTAGTTTTCTTTCAGAGAAAATCTTTCTCGGAAATTTTCGCACGCACGCACTATAGACAAATGTTTAGTACTGGGAATCGATTTCCCAGGATTTCTCGGGAATCCCAGTTCCTGATTCCCGGGCAATAAATAAAAATTTCCAGGAAATTCGGGAAATGAAAAAAATTAAATCTTTGAATGCAATACTTCTACTTCTTATAAAAATGATAATACAAAATTTAACTGTTTTTTTTTTTAGTGTTATTATTTCATATGCCATTTAGAACAATACATTTTAAAACTGAAAAGAACTTGATGAATAGAATCTATTTCTTCATTGATGAAGAATGTGAAGGAGCAGCGGGTTGATGGTGGCATAGATCAGCCAAGTAGTTCAACTTCAACTTCAAATTTATCAATTCTAGTTTCTGAGATAGACCACCTCTCGAGTATTCTTGAAATTGAAATCAGACAGTGGATTGCCGAGAAGAAAAGGAAAAATAAATTTAGAAAAATACCCAAATCAGTCGTTTTCCAACGAGTTTTCCATTTATGAGGCGACAAACGAGAAAACACCCAATCTTCAATTATTGTACGACGCCCTTGCAACACTACAATCTTCTTCCATAGAGACTGACAACTTTTGTCACTTTTGACAACTTTTGTGGCCTTTTTATCACTAAAATTCGAAATAGAATGAGAGAGAATGCAAAAAGAAAATTTGTTTTGATAAGTTCTCATTTTCGTTTTTCAGTTTACTGAATTACATTGTTTAGCTTCGTCAGGATTGTTTTAAGGTAAATATAATTTTGTTTGTAGGATATTACGTTTGTAATATACTGTATATGTATTATTTTGTTGTTTTATAATAAAGAAAATAGCAGTTGTCATTTTTTTCTTCCGTGTTTAAAATAATTCTACGATTGAATCTTCTTGTTTTTTCGGTTTCCTTCCATGTATTCGCCGGAATGGTGTTCTTGTCTCCCGTTTCCAGAGATTTGAAATATATTTTTCCTTTCTTAAACACTACCATGAGCTCAACTTTTTACCGAAATCTTTCTTCTTGAGCACAAACTTGGTTCACAATTGAGAATGTTTTTCTCATCAAATTTTTTTTAATTTTTGCACGAAATGAGGAACCAATAATATAATCTTTTAAAAGTCATTTTAGATGGAGTCGTGCCTTGGACTGGCATGTTTGAACTGTGTTGTTATTTACAAGGAAACTTCTCATGAAATCCAAACAATCAATAATCCTTTGGGATATATATACGAGGTTTGTTCAAAAAGTAAGTTTACAAGGTTAATTACCGGTGCATTATACATAGCACACTAATGTTGTTGGTAGTACAATATTTTGTTAGGCATGTGTAGTAACATCCGGGGTCACCATGAACCAAAAAGTTGAAGATTGTACCATCAGCTGATGAAATGCTGGCAACGAATTTTTGGGACCATCAAGGCGTTTTGCATGTTGAATTCATGCAAAAAAGGGACACCAATAAATCCCACTTCTTATTGTGAAACTTTACAGTGACTCCGCACGGCTATCAGAAAAAAATATTCAGGGTTGCTTACTGCAGGTGCGCTGTTCTTGCATGACAATGCACGCCCTCACACTGCAAATCAAACACGCCAACTTTTGGAATCGTTCCACTAGGAAGTCATGGGCCATCCACCCACCATAGCCCTGACCTTGCAGCAAGCGACTTCTACAGATCTACAGAAGCTAAGGTTAACAAAGACCCTAAGATCTACTCTAAGGTTAGCCCGAGAGAAAGAAGAGAGTAGGGGGTTAAAAGAAGAGAATAAGGGGTTAAGTAAGTAGCAAAACCTATCATTCGTGGGTTAACATTCATTCAGAAAAAGAGAGAGAAAGACTCACTATCATCATCCGCTGGCCACTGCCGACAAGTCGGAAAAATAGTCGAAGAGACTAGGAAAGGGGTGAAAGATGAGAAGAAGTAAAATAAGAACGCTTACAAACCATGCAAACAGTCTTAACTCAAACACTGTTATACCATGCAAACTATAGACATGCAAGTAAAGAGAGGATAAGAAAAGAGAAAAAAATATGAATAGTATAACAAAAAGTGGGTTAGTTTACGCTACGAGCTACATCTAAGTTCGTGTTAGTCTAATTATTTTTTTTAATATAATTTTGTTGCTGGCATATATCACGCTGGCATGTCACAAGCTGGCATTAATCGTCAACGGACCCAAACTTCGACCATTACCCCCAGAGCTCCTGTTACTAATTGTTTTATTATTTTAAACGACGTTAATATTTTTAAAATTCTTATCTAAACGGTTTTTAAACATATTAATGCTGGTAGAGTTCACGACGGACGCGGGAAGATTATTCCATTTATCAATTACTTCAAACGTAAAAATGTTAGCGATGTTAGTAATGAAACGTCTACCACGTAATTTAAATCCGTTATTACGAGTATTGCTATTATCGAAAGTGAACAATTTGTCGAAATTTACGTTATCGATGTTATTAACGATTTTGAAAACTTCAATAAGCTCACCCCTTAATCTAGTTTCGAGTGAATGCAAGTCTAACTCTTTAATCCTATCTTCGTAAGACATGTTGCGTAGTGACGGAATTAGTTTCGTAGCGCGTCGCTGAACCCTTTCCAACCTATCAATATCCTCACGCAAATACAGGCACCAAAACTGAACGGCATATTCTAAGTGAGGCCTGAATAAGGACTTGTAAAGAGGCAATATAATATCCTTCGATTTAAATTCGAAATTACACGCTATGAAGCCTAACATCCTATTCGCTATTGCGTAAGACTACAGGCACTGGTTTCTAACTTTTAAATTCTTAGATACGCGTTCGCCTAAATCTACTTCCTCGTCAACTCTCGCTAACTGGCTATCATCCATCGTGTACGTGTAATTGTTGTTACGAGAACCTATATGCAAAACTTTACATTTTTCTACATTAAAGTGCATCTGCCACCTATCTGTCCACTCCATAATCCTATTTACATCGTCTTGGGGCTTATTTCTATCGTCCACGTTAAGAACTTTACCGCCTATTTTAGTATCGTCCGCGAATTTTGACACGATACTGGTCAAGCCTACGTCTACGTTGTTAATGTAGATTATGAATAGCAATGGGCCTAACACTGAACCCTGAAGGACACCGCAACCTACATCCAACCACCCCGATTCCCTACCATTAACGACGACCGTTTCCTGGCACGACGCCTTTTCTCTAACCAGTTAGCTACTTGACCGCGTATATCGTGCGCTTTAACCTTCGCAATTAATTTTCTATGCGGAACTGTATCAAACGCTTTTTCAAAGTCTAAATAAATAATGTCAGCCGTTTTATGCCTATCGTATTCGCGCACTATTTCGTTATAAAACTCTAACAAATTAGTTAAACAAGATTTATGGCGTCGAAACCCATGCTGACTACTATTAATCAAATCGCGACTCTCAAAGTGATCGACGATATGATCCCAAACAACGGATTCCAAAAGTTTACCAACAATTGACGTTAAGCTAATAGGCCTATAATTGCTAGCTACTGTGCGGTCGCCTTTTTAAAAAATGGGCGTAACGTTAGCTAATTTGAAGTCTTCAGGAATAATCCCTGTTTCCAATGACTTATTAAAAATTTTTGTTACGGGGCCTACGATAACGTCTTTCAAATGTCTAGGATAAAGCGCGTCAGGTCCTGGAGCCTTGCTAACTTTTAGCTTTTCGATATAATGCGCAATCTCACCCTCGTAAACAGTTATTTCATTCAAAATAGTCTCGCTACTAAATGGAACGATATCGTCCACGTCGGGGACATTATTTATATCTTCTACGCTAAAAACTTGCAAAAAAGTTGTTAAAAATACCCACCATCGCCTGAGCCTCGGAAGCCAAAGCGCCGTTAGCGTTCACTAGAGGGCCTATGTTATCTTTTATCGGCTTACGATTATTGACGTAGTTAAAAAACTCTTTCGGATTATGTTTACTATCCGTAGCTACAAGATCTAAAAATTACGCTTATCATTCCTAACAACTTTTAACCTGACGTCTAAGCTCGATATATCTATTAAAGTTAGATACCGTGCCATTGCGCTTAAGTCTATACGCTCTGTTACGCTCGTTCATGAACTCACTTATTTCCCTAGTCCACCACTTGGGCCTACCATGATTTCTAGCGCGCTTGGGCTTACGCGGAATAAACTCCCTTTTTATATTCAAAAAACTTTGTTTAAACGCCTCCCGATGAAAAAATTAGTCATTACCCATAAATAAATTATCCCAGTCCAGTACTCTCATCCTATCCGCAAAACTATCAAAATTAGCCCTACGAAAATCAAGAACTTCTATTACGTTACTCTCCTTACTATTTTATATCAATAGCTTAAACCTAATAATTTGGTGATCACTACATCCCAAACTCTCACCTACTTCCAAACTTTGACTATATTTTAGTCGTTCGTCATCACCACGTCTAAAATAGTTACCACGCGTTGGTTCGTAACCATCTGTCGTAAAAAATTATCTTCCATGAACTCAATCAGTCTGAAACCCTCATCATTATCAGTAAAAGTCTCGTAATTAATGTTAGGGCAGTTAAAGTCTCCGACAACTATACTATCCTGATTATTAATAAAGTTACTAAGTGTGTGAAATCTAATATCGGTATCGAGGGGTTGAACGGGAGGTCAATAAACAACAACGAAATTAAAGCTAATACTACGCGCCCTAACTTCAACGCATATCGCATTAATTGCTGCCGGAAAATCTATTTTAACCTCAATAGACCGAAGAGAATTACGAATGTACGACAAAACGCCGCCACCAATCCTATGTAACCTATCATTAGTAAAAAGTTCAAAACCCGCTATATCAAGTTCCCCCAACAAGACCCGAGTTACGATATTTAACAACGTTTCGGTTATTGCAACTGTATCGTAGTTCCCGGAATAAATTATCGCCTTAAATTCGTTCAATAAATTTCTAATACTAGGTGCGTTACAATAAAAGACGTTTAAATTATTTTTTTACCACGGAGCGTTTTAAACTATTTTTCACGTCGGGCCGGCTTTTCCCGGACCCACAACGTTTAAACAGGGATTCGACCCATACAGCTTTCAAACGTTCTCATCGATTAACCTACCTAGCCTAGTATTCCTAGTATTTCAATGAAATGCACCCCCATCTTTTATAAAAAGGCTAGGAATGGTACAATTTCCTGATCACAAATCTTTTCTAGTTTAGTGTTCAAAAATAATGTTGGGACCTTTTTCAGTTTGTGTACCGTTTTTCATACCGTTTTTCATAATTAATTTTTCATACCGTTTTTCATAATTAATTTTTCATGCCGTTTTTCATAATTAATTTTTCCGAAATGTCTGCCAATAAAACTTCAATATGTATCGTTTCATCGTTCTTATTCCTCAAAATTATTAATATAAACACCCAGGAATGTCTGTTTGTCAGTCGGTCACGCTCAGGAATGTCTGTCAGCCATTGACGATTGGTTAGGTTAAGTCGTGATATTTTCGTTAGCTTTAACCAAAATATCACGACTTAACCTAACCAATCGTCAAGGGCGTACAATTAACCTAAAAAAATAAATTAAAAAATTGATATTATCACTCATTTTTGATCTGAAAAGAAGCAAAAATAAATTATATGAAAAACGGTACACAAACTGGAAAAGGTCCATATTGTTTTTCATGTTATCCTAAAATTTAAACCGTGCCTAGGGGTAATACCTAGAACCAAAAATCAATTTGACCTTGCCTTCAGGGACCTATTTCATCCCCTGTATCTTTCCAAAAGGTCAGGCACTCTCGTATCGGGCCTATACAAGTCGTTGTCCCCTACCATCGTCGCCAACATCGAGTGACGGGAGGCAACATCAAACCTGTCTACTTCGTCTCTAATTCTGTCAACCCTGGCCCCTGGTAGACAGGAATCCAGGACAAAAACTCACCAGAAAAATGTTTTTGCGAAATACATACACTCTAGTCTAGATCTTAAGATTTTAGACTCATTGTAGATAATTACTCTTCATCTTTTAAATTGTTCTGTTTTTAACCAAATCGGTATACTAATGTAGTTTTTGGTCACTGATTTCAAAAATAACTTTCTTTTTTGGGAGAAATGAAAAACAAACATGTTAGAGCACTTTAAATAATTAATGTGTTTTTAACGAAAATATCATGACTTAACCTAACCAATCGTCAAGGGCGTACAGTTAACCTAACCGGGCATTCAGTTGACCTAACTGGGCATTAATTTATAACGAGATTGGTAGGTTGGTGAAAAATTAATATTGGTTGGTTGGTTAAAAACAGAACAATTTGAAAGCTGAACATTTGAACATTTGAAAACTTGTCGATCGATTTTTACAAACTAGTTAGTGATTCTATATAATTTGAGTGCGCTGATCTCAAAAATATAGTTAGTTTTTCCCTATCACGTATGGTTTTCTTACTACAGGGTGTGTCATAAATCCCCCATTTATCCCCAAATGTGAACCATCTTATCGAGACCAACATTGGATTGCACATGCTAAACCATAAATTTTGTTATTATAGACTACAGTAACGCTTACATAATAATGTAGGGTAAATATATATAACAACCAGTCCCGTTCCCAGCAAAATACTCTCTCCCCTCCCGTCAATGGGTGGTTAACATTTGGGGACAGATGAGGTATTACAACACCCCTTGTAGCACGAAATCTTTAGGTGATAGAGTAAAACCTAATTAAAGCAGAATTAAATAGCTCCTAGCTCTTGGACAAGCATATTGCTTGTTTATGAAAGAATAAAAAAATAACTGAAAGAAACAAAATATATTTACCTTCTTTACTTGCAAACATTTCAGGACTTATTCCAAAGACTTAAGACTATGAAGGTAGTTCTGACTAATGACGACTAAACCGGTGCTTCTTTGATGTTTTCTTATGCTATGCGTTAGGCTGATCTCGTTGTAGACACCAGCAGTAATCCGCCATCATATTTGTATGCCATCTTCCTTGATATCTTCTTTCCATGGCTTTGATGTCCTGGTGAAATCGTTCCCCTTGCTCCTCACTGACATCTCCGAGATTTTCGGGAAAACGGTCAAGATGCGAAAATAAGAAGTGAACTTTCAGGCTCATGTTGCAGCCTAAGGCGCAAAACTTTTTAAGCATATTTTCCACCAGTCTTTCATAATTTTGGCTTTTGTAGTTTCCCAAGAAGTTTTCAACAACATCTTTGAAACCAAGCCATGCTTCTTTTTCTTTATTGGTCATTGTGTTCAGGAAATGATCGTCTGTCAATAACTTTCTAATCTGAGGACCTATAAAAACACCTTCCTTTATTTTCTCGTAGCTAATCTTTGGATACTTTGAACAAATGTACTTGAAACACTCACCTTCTCTATTCAATGCTTTGACATACTGCTTCATGAAGCCTAACTTAATGTGCAAGGGTGGTAGGAGGATTTTATTTGGTTCAACTAGATGTTCATGTAAAATGTTCTTTGATCCTGGGGTAAGATTCTCTCTAGGAGGCCAAGTTTTCCTCTTCCAGTGCTGGTCACGTGCTCGACTATCCCATTCGCAGATGAAACATGGCATCTTAGTGCATCCTGATTGCTGCCCAAGTAACATGCAAAGGACTTTGAGATCCCCACACAATATCCATCTGTGATTTTGATACTGAATTTTTTCCAGAAGCAGTTTCGTGTTATCATAGGTCTCTTTTAAATGAGTAGAATGGGCCACTGGGATTGATGCATATTTGTTACCGTTGTGCAGTAACTCCTTTTAGACTGGTTTTAGAGGAATCTATAAACAACCTCCAGTCACTGGTTTGGTATTCGATGCCTAGCTTGCACACTGATCCTGTGATGTCCTTGCAAAATACCAAGGGACCATCTTCTTCGAAAAAAGGCACGAAGTCTTTCTCACGATTTCTGTACCAAGCGAAGTATGTGTCGGATGCCAATAAATTGTTCTCCTGCAATCTAGACCCCAAAAGTTCTGCAGAGTCCTTAGGCAGATTCAAATCCCTGACTAAGTCATTTAGTTCGGCTTGGGTTAATGGTTTAGGAGGATCTCGGTCAGCTGTTGGCTGTTCATAAACATCATCATTGTCTGGATTTGGAGCTGAATCAGAATCTGAATTGTATTGATCCAGACTCTCGGGTGGGCGGGGAATAGGAACTTCTGGACCATGGGGTACCGGCCTTATTGCAGATGAAAGACTTGGGTATTGAAGGGTCTCTTTTTTCTTTGCATTATAACCTTTAACATTGCAAGAACAGAAGTAGCAGTCGTCGGTATGGTTTCTAGGCCCGCGCCATACCATAGGGATCCCAAATGGCAAACTTTTCTTTTTACCTTTGCTCCAATTCCTTAGTGCCACAACACACGTAAGACAAACCTTGTGTGGAGCCCAACTTTTGTCTTGATCTCCTAATTTAATTCCAAAATAAGCATGATAAGCTCTCTTAATGAAGGTCATTACATTTGTCTTTTGTTTTACGACAACATACCAACCACAAATATAACAAAATATGTCTGGACCATGGGTACATCCTCTAGAAGCCATTATTAAAATTTTAAAGACGTAATGTTAGAATTATCTATCTGAAAAATATGAAAAAAGGAAATTAATTAAAGATAAAAAAGGTAAAATATTACAAAACGCCCCAAAATTGTTTTGCTAATAACTTTAAAACTGTGGGTGAAAGAAAAAACTGGTAGCATTTTTTAATTCAGCGCAGCGAACTGCTTCAGAATCACAACTCAAAATAAAGAAATCGATTTTCATGCAGACCGGTGTTATCTACACTGGGAGTAAAAACGAAAAACTAATAACCTAACTTAACCTAACCTTAGCATTCTCACCTTATTTCGGAGGAGGATATAGTTCGGCTATAGCAATTAGGAAGTTATTGAGTTTTGTGGCCTCGTCGTGATTTTCTTGCAGGAACAAGTAGCGTGCAAAATATTTGCTATAATGATACTATTTGGTCCCAGCACGTAAAACCCACGATTTCACGTCTTTCCACAAGCGTTCAATGTTTTGTGTGTGGGTAGTGTTGTCCTGAGGGTCGACAAAATGTTCACTATAGTTAACTCGCTTATGCGGCACCTAGAAAGCTTGTCTTCTTTTAGTAAAATGCAAGCACTTTTACATTTAGGGCAGGTAACGGATGTCGGAAGTTCTCCGTGACTGAGAAATACGTCTAAACTTTTGTCTTCATCGAGCGGAATATGACGGATCAAGTCTTCAAAATCAAATTCACATGACTGGCACGTCATACTGCTAGCACAAAACTCACCCAACTAACCAAATTTAGTCGCGAAAAAATAGCCAGAACAGAAAACAATAAACTAATTAAGTCACCAGAGTAGCGAAAAAATAGCCAAATCATGAAAAATATTTTATGAAAAAGGTACATTATAGCCAAAACAGGAAATATATTTTATTAAAAAAAGTACATTTGAACAAATTTGCAGAAGATAAGATATATATATATTTTTTAGTAAGTTTTTAATGGCAATTCAATATATAGTACTTGTTCAACTGCTTGTGACTGGGAGTAAAATCCAATATTAACCTTAAAGGAAATTAAGCCGGCACACTATGAAAACTTATACATCGCTAAATCCACTAACATTCAGTTACTTAACTATAACAATGTGAATATAAACGCAAATATATAAAATTCAGAACTTTCAAACAGTAAATTTATCGGTAATATCCAAAAGTAGAAACAATATCAGAGAGCCCAGGGAATGCGTCCGCTTAGTAAGGAGAATCTTGCTGACTTTCATTTGTTTCCAGCCCTAACGTAACACCTCGGAAGTAAACAATTTCAAAACGATCCTGATGCAGAAGCGGCCATACGAAACTGGCTAAAAACTAAGGACCCTACATTTTACTCGATCTGCATCGGAAAACTTGTCCTACGCTCCAACAAGTGTTTGAATCTGTTTGATGATTATATAGAAAAGTAGTAATAAGTTGTTGTTAAAATGCTTGCAATAATTAGTTGCCTTGTAATAAAACAGTTTCTTCAAAACACTTTGTAAACTTACTTTTTAAACAACCCTCGAACTCCCGTGAAAGCGACCCTTCTCCATAGAAGGAGAAGAGAGCCGAAATCAATGTCCAAATATTTCGACATGCCTGGACACTGCGTTTGAAATATTAGAGATCATAGACAAGGGAAAAGATAGGGTCAAAGAGAGGGTTGACCGGTTGAGTTGATGAAAGATTGGAATACCGATTAACCATTGCGTAAAATATCTAGACAGAAAAGGGATGAAAATGTGTCGGAAATCTGGTAGTGCATGCTCTCCTTAAGGGAGAAGGCATGCAGCATTGGACGGAAAGGAAATCAGAGATGGAGGCACAGAGAGAAGGACAGAAACCGACCGATGGAGGGCAGTTTGAAAATTAAGGAGTTGTGCCGCACTCTGTCAAATGATTTTGATATGTCTTGTGCATTTCCAATGAAATCCCAGGAGAACGAGCAAGAGTCAGAGAGATATGCAAGAAGATCGCCAGTAGAGTGTCTCTTGTAGAATTTATACTAGCGATATATATTGGCCTATCAAGTAGGCTTACTATAATTACTGAATTATATTGAAATGAATAATTAGGGGTCACCAGTTTGGGATACAGCCCAAACAAACAATATTTATTAAGGAGAGAGAAATTACTTTGTTGTTTTGTGTTTAATTAGAAAAATAAATGACGTATTTGTTCACAGTGATAAACAATTCTATAACGGTATTTGTACTATCTTACAAATGACTGATTATTAGCAATAAGAAATGGTTACACAGTATAATCGTTAAGTACAATGATGACAAACACTAATTTAGGTAGGCTATTGAAATACGCAGTAGTGAACACACAATAAGTAATTAAGCCAATAATAACTGAGATAATGAAAGTACGGTACGGTACAGTAAGTAGATTAGGTCAGTAAAAATGAAATGCATAAAAGAGCAAATAAACAATCGGATACAAAATACGGTAAGATAGTTGAAACGTTAAAATAATTATAATTGAACAGGCCTACTGTAGTCGTAATAGGAAAGTTAGTTTGCCGGTTGTTTACATACACTTTTGGGCCTACTCGGTTAGGCAGAGTTTGTGGACTTTTCAGCTTTGAATCCTGAATAGTGTAGCGCGACGTAACAAAACACTGTAGGCCGAATGGGGGCCCACTGAAGGTTGACCGTACTGCGTTTCGACGTAGATAACTCTGAAGGCGGCAGGAGGATGTGTTGAGGGCCCGTGATAGACTTGTTGAAAGGACGCCGATCGAAATGTCGTGAAGGATGAGTGAAGCCAGTGCCAGAAGGATGACGCTCCCGGCGAGATGACATTGTAGGTTGCTTCAAGTGTTGATTCGCTTCGTGTATTGCTCATGTGTTACTTGAAGGACTGAGGCCGGCTGAAGTCGAACGGCTCTACGTGAAAGGGGAGATTCACGAGGAGGAGTAACGAGCAGATTGAGAGCGATTCCTTTCCTGTTGCTTTTCGCGGGCCTTTTCGTCTCACTGTTCCATCGGCTCGGAGTATGTTATATTTGTCAATTTGTATTTCTTTTTTGTCAACACAGAACTCACAGTTTTCACAGTTCGCCTGGCAGTCCTTTAGATGAGTTTCCGTGAGGCATGCAAAGTCTGCTCCGGCTTCTGCACGAGTCCTTTCAGGTATAAAACTTTGTTTTATACCTATATATATATTTATTTTAGGGTGTCACTTATTTTTCAACTTTTAAGTTTCCGTGCTTTGACCCCCATCAAAGTATGCCATATGATGTAAAAACACTGTGTACAAAGTTTTATTGAGATATCTTAATATTTACAAGTCGCTCAACGGCTTCGAAGTACTGGATACGAGATTCTTAGAAAGTGTGAATATAAACAACTTCCAAATGTATTTAAATAATGTTCCTACATTAGCAGGAAGTGCACAAAACATTATCATAATATTAAGATAAAGTACATTAACATCAGACAGTAACGTAATTATTATGATTAATCATTATTTCCAGTCAAAGTATGCTTTTGTCCCCATGTGCAATGCTTGCGATGGTCTTCAACAACCTGGAGAAGAAACTGGAGTTGTTCTTCATCTTTGGCTAGGTATCCAGAAAAATTCTGGATGAGAGCAACTCCACGTTCAGCGAAGTCATTTCTTACAGTTAGAGTTTATACAGTCTCTTTCGCAGTCTGGTAATGGGTATCCTCTTCCCATTTCTCAGCAGTTTTCTCCAAGAATTCATGTGGGAGGTTGAGCTTCGTGAACAATGATTGTGTTTTTTGTTACAAAGTTTTCCAAGCTTTTTTCTTTCACAGTATCCAGGTCAACAACCACACGTTTTGGAGGGTTCTCTTGTCCATCAACACTAGTCATAGATATGACCATGCGATTTTTGATATCAGGGAAGACATCGTCATCGAAAAAAGCAAGACCCACCAGCTCTTCAGACAAATACCATAAATGAGCTGCCATCTTCTGTGAAGTTACCATGGCAATGCGTGCATGGATGTTTGAATACTTTATTAGTGACTGCAGGAGATGAAGGTTATTTTGGGGAGCACTAATGACGCAAGAGCACGTGGTCCAAGCTTTCACATAGATGCATACAATAAAAATGCAAAAGTTGCGAAGTCCTCTTTCCTTACGGTTTGTTTACTTAAATTGTGATCTGAACATCCAAATCTTTAGAGAATAGATTGCCTTTGACATCCATCGTGCCTGATGCATCGCTCCGGGAGCATGAAAAACTACACCACGATTGGAGACAGCACAAAGAAACAGACATGCCAGTTCAAGTAGCTCCTTATAGTAATCTCGCGGGATTTTTGAAGTCATTGCAGATTTAGAGAAGCTAATGAGACCTCCCTTTATATCAGCGACAGCAGAAGTGGCAATTTCATCAGTGGTGGAGTCTTCATACCGCTTTGGATCAATGTCGTCCCACTTTCCTTGAAATCTCTTAAAAAGTTGGACATCTCTGGATAATGTGGGGCCCAAGCATTCTTTAAAAGCTGCTGCAGCCAAAAGTTATATGATGTGATGTCTGCAGGCCAGATGGAGTAGGTCACGTTTCAGCATCTGCTGTAAAATAACGCAAGTCCCAGCCATTAGACCAGTATTGGAGCTAGTTGTATCGAAAGATATAGCTTGGACATTTTCTTCAATATCCCACTTACGGAGAGCTTCAATGACAGCTGCAGCTTGTGCTCTCCCAGTTCCAGATATGAGCTTTGGAACGCCAAGAAGCTGATGTACTCCCTAACCTGTTACTATGACAGGAAGACGATCAATTTTTTCCTTCCAGTAATTTCCGGTAATAATTTACCATCCCAGTGTACAGTAAGGTACAGTCGGCTTAAAGTTTTTCATGATGGTCATAGAGAGTGCCTCCCTTTGCTTCTTTCGTTCACGTCGGATGGTCTCTCGATTCATAGCCAGATCAGTCTCCGCAATAATCTTAGTAGCAGCACGAGCAGATACTTTACAGCGATCTAGAACTGCTGTGAGACCAGGAGTGATGACTTCTTTTCTTCCCCGCTTGAAAGGGGGTTTCTGCCTACTTGTTCCAGGAACAGCTTCAGGTTCTGATTCCTCTTCCTCAAACGTCGATGAACTGCTGCTCTCTAGTGTAACAGAATCTAACAATGAATCCTTGCTTTGTTCTGCCTTTCGCTTTCGACTTTGTTCGCTCAATAAACGTTTCTCCTTCTTTGCCTTCTTCTGATGTAGCACAATATGAACAGAAGACATTGTTCCACGACGGCCTTTTTCACGCTGAGCAATGAGAAACTGCTTATCTTCCTCCATTTTGATTATGTCGAAGGCATTTGCATGAGCGATATCAAAGAGGTCGTGAAAACAGTCCTTGGACATGCTCTCATTCTTAGCCTGTACTTCTGTCTTGCGGGATGTATTTTTCTTCAATGCTTTCCATCGTGAGAAGAGTTTTTCCAGTTTTCTGATTGTGTCCTGTTTGTGTTGAGTTGGAATTCGGGCACGATTCCAAAACTCCTCAACTTTTTGAATTGTCAATGACGAAGCCTCTCTTATCGTCTTCTTTTTTATATGTAAATGAAGGAAAAAGGACAAAGCCTGAAGATTTGCTGGCAATTTACTACCTCTACTATCATTCTCACACTTGTCAATCAAGTAAACCTTAGATTTTTTTCGAGTCTCCATCATTAGATAGTAAGTGTATTTTGCTATATAAATTTACACCTGAAAATAAAAAATAAGTGTTATAGTTATTATGCAATAAAAAACACTAATACACAAATATCCTACTATTAAGACTAAAATAATACACATTAATGCAAACACACCCTACCATTAAGGCGACTGAAATGATACTGGGGTGAGGCATAGAAAGGAAGCGCATTTCAATTTAGGAAAAGTAACGACGCGTCATCAAAATTTTAATGGCCTTGAGCGACCTCTAAATATTAACATTTTCTCATGAAACTTCATAATCAGCGTTTTTACATGCAATGTCACATTTCTAGAGGGTCAGACCGAAACTTTTTGATGGTTCATTTCTTACTATACAATTAAGTGACACCCTAATATATATATACAGTATATATATACACTAGTGTGGACCAAAAAAATGAAGGTTTAAAAATCTTTGTTCCACATGAGTAGTGTTATTCCTTTTGCTTACCTTAATCAAATTACAAAATTTGAAATCTCTACGTCAGGTTTTAGGGGTCCCGAGAAAATTGCACTTTTCCTTTTAATGCTGAAAAAATTAGTTTTTCCTCATTTTCATAAGTTCTGCTTTATTTTTGGTTGGAAATTCTTTACGATTCTTGAAAACTGTTTTGAGCAGGTATTGTTTGTCCTCTTCTTTAGTTGTCACTGCTTGATTAAATTTTTCAATCAATGCAACACCCCGCTCAGCTGTGTCATTTGTCACTCTAAGGGCACGAACTCTAGCACAGCCTCTTTGGTATTCAGGATCTATTCCCCATGTTGATGCAGAATTTTCAGTGAAGAGAGAATTGAGATGTAGAGCATCAAAAGAGATTTAGTCCTTGAAGTAACAAAATCAGAAATCCTTTTTTCTTTAAAAGAAGCTAGGGTTACCTTTGCTTCTAAACGTTTCAGTCCCTTATTTCTTGGAGGCATTTTGATATTATTTCGCATTTGCTCCTTTTCTTCAAGGGATATGCTTTTGTCAAGAAGCTTAATCCAACAAGTGTTTCTGAGAGGTACCACAGATGTCGTTTAATGGCATTTTGGGCTTGCTTGATAACACTTGATATCAAAGAATTTTCCTCCATTATTGCAAGATCTTGCAAAAATTTAAGATCAACATTTGGGGCTTCCTCTGGTTGAGAAGCTTTTGCCCAAGATTTTGCGTATACCAATGCAACAAATAAACAAATTTCTGTTATTGCATCAAGTTCTTTTTTAGTCATCTTAAATTGATTTTGGAGAAGAAAAAGCTTAAATGCATAAATTCCTTTTGCCATCCATCTTGCATGATGGTACGCTCCAGGTCTCTTCAAGGGAGTATTAGAAATGCTTTCTTCTCCAAAAAACAAGAGAACAAGTTGAAAAAATTCTTTATAATCATCTCTTGGCTGTTTAGAGTTGAGTGCCTCCTTCATGATTAAGACTGTTTGATTTTTTAAATCTTGAACTCTTTCAATTATTCTGCAGCTTTGGGAATCAACAGCAGTTGTGATTTGAGAATGATCCATAAAATCCCATTGAGTTTTGAATCTTTTGAAGATTGGAATATCAGGTTCAGAGGAATGGCCCATAGAAGTCTGGAAGACTTGAGATAGGACAATCTCATAAATATGGTGTCTGCAGGCTAAATATAAAAGCTCTTTTCCAAGTTCTTGTTCAATTTTAGTGCAAGCTCCAGCATGGATTCCGGTATTGGATGCTGTTGTGTCAAATGACAGCCCAATAATTCTCTGGGTCATATCATGTTCTTGCAGGAGAGAAATGCAAACACGAGCCATCTCCGTACCCGTGCCAGCAGTGACTTTAGGAATTCCCAGCAATTTCTCTTCACCATTCCCACTGACTAACACTGCAATCCTTTCCGTTCTTCCTTCGCCTGCAAGAAAAAGTTAAAATATATAATTTATATATAATTTATATATATTTATTTTTAATATTTTATTTTATATATATTATATTATATATTTAATATTTTATTTTATATTTAATATATTTATATATATTATCATTTATATATATATAATATATAATTTTAAATTGAACTTGACTTATTTTAAATTAAACTTGATTTATTTTAAATTAAACTTGATTTATTTTAAATTAAACTTGACTTATTTTAAATTAAACTTGATTTATTTTAATTTGAACTTGAGTTATTTTAATTTGAAGGTAAAATGGTGTAGATTGTGAAAACTAGCTTCATACAGTGAAATGTAACCTAATTAAATAGAAATTTAGCTATCAAAATGTTTAATTAAAACCAACCAGATAATAACACATTGCCTAGGTGTGAAAACCAGACCCACAACTAAGTTTTTCACCTGAGAGATAAAATATAAATATGCTAAATTAATCAGACAAAAAAACTAACCTGATATCTCTGGGAGCATTTTTCCATCCCAATGAAGAACTAAAGGCTCTCCAGGACAAAATGCTTGCTCTTGATATTCTGTTGCTATTTCTTTGCGTAACTTTTGACGAGTTCGAAGCATAGTAGATTTTGACACTGTAATGTTTTCCAAATTATGGCCCAAAGACTGAGCAACAACAGCATAAGACATAGCTGCATCTCGATTGGAAAGATTCATTCTATCATAGGCTGCTACAACATTTTTGTCAATAGGCTTTGACTTTTTAGGAGCCAACATTTTCTTTTTAAATTGCTCTTCAGAGGGACCTTGAAAATTCATTTCAAGGTTGTCGTCATTAGTTGATGGTGATGATGATGATGACGATGTGAAATCAACTCTATTGGCAGGCAAGAATGATCTTTTAGATCGCTTCTGCTCTTTGAGGGCTCTTTCACACTCTAATTCTTCACGATGAAGCCTTCTTTTCTCTCTTTTTGCAAGAATTTGGTCTACTGTACCCATGCTACTTTGTGTAGGATCTTCTTGCTGGCTTAAGTAGAAAAGCTTGTCTTCTTCATTTGACATCATCAAAAGGGCATTAGAGTGACCAATATCAAGAATTTCAGCCTTAATTTCATCTTTAAACATAGCTTCTTCAACACGGCATTTTTCCTCGGGCCTTTTTCTGTTTTTCATCAATTTATCATAACAGCTTATTAAAGAGTCAATCTTTCGGATGGCACTGTCTCTACGCATTGTGGGAATCCTGGCTTTCTCCCAGTAGGTCATCACTTCATCTAAGCAAAGATTAATGGATCTTCTTCGTCCCAATTTTTCCTCTTTTTGATGGAAGAAATATTTTTGCAAAACTTGCAGTTTTGTAGGTAAGCGGCAACAAAGTATATCTTTATATAAATGGCCAATGAGCCAAACTTTAGTTTTAGAACGAGTAGCCATTTTTAGTTTAAAAAATTAAATTTCTGAAATAGTAAAATAAACCAGTTAAATTAGGAGATAAAAAGCATAACTAAAAGGTTCAAGCCAATTAGGCAAAGCCTTTAATTTAGAGTTGACCAATTAAGGATAATATATTTTATCCAAAATTTTTGTTTTCCTTATTAATAATTTTCTCTGAAATAATGATCTAAGATTGTTTTTGTACTCTATTAACACCAAAAATTTCTTAAATATGAAGAAATTTTTTCATAAGTTGCAACTCAAGAGTTGAGTTGATCATTGATGTTCTAAGCGCGCCTATTCATTGGAAAATTTTTATAAGTCATTAAATCTCGGGACCCCTAAATATTCTCACATTTGACCAAAGTTTTGCTGACATGTCTATCTGGTCCAATGGAATAAGGGCATTAATGTGGAACAAGGATTTCATCAACTTTATAATTTACCCCCATTTTGGTCCACACTAATATACACATATATATATATATATATATATATATACATATATATATATATATATATATATATATTATATATATATATATATATACAGTATATTCACACATATATATACATTAGGGTGCATCGAAAAAATAAATTTTTATAATTTAATGAATGGCGGTTGCGCAAAACATGTGAATGATCTTTACGAACCTATATTCTTAGTTTCATTAGCCTACGACATGGGTAAGTGCCTGCGAGATGACTTTGAAATTATGAACCAAAAAATCGCTGAAAAAGGGGAATATTTTTCAGTTACCCTCCCGTTTTCAGCGAATAGCAAAATAAATTTTGCATATATTGATGTTTTTGCCTAAATGGAAACTTTTTCGTAATTAAATTATCTTTAAAATGAAATGTTTACTTGTGTGGTGTAACATTTAGCCACTTTTTTCCAATAAAAAATCAGAAAAAAATGTTGCCCAGAGCTTACCACGAGGAGGTAGTTACACATTAAGCTCCACCCTCCCTCCCTCCTTCTTATAGTAACTAACTAAATTGCATAATCTTTCTTTGTGTTAAATGATGGCATTATATCTCTTGATTTTAAAGTTGCTTTAATGAAGCCATCTCTTCGGGAATATCCAGAAACGTTTTTAGAGGCCTCTGTCACCAACTTAATGTGACGTTCTACATTTTGTGAATGGCATGGGAAACGAATGTAGTCAAACTTTGAAAAATCCTTGGAGTGAACCATTGATTCTAAGTCACTCGTTTTAATTTGTCTGGTGATAGGTGGTTCGGTCTTCTGTATATTACGCCAGTCAATCAAATCAATATAATCATTGGCTTGAAAGTTTATCATAGGAATCTTGAAGGTTCTTACTTGCATGTTATGATCATTTTGATTTCTCGCTGAAAGCACTTTTCTAATTCCTAGTTCTCTTATATGAGTTCGTTCATCGCCCATCATTGCCAGAAGTATGTT
>JAJOZX010005156.1:215000-275000 GCA_023014485.1 Bathynomus jamesi
TTTGGTTATCATCCGAAATTTTAAACCGGCTCAATTGATCATTCCATTCAGGGGCATGTAGTTCGGGTAGGATGGTTACAGGTTTTATGGAGAGATTTAAGATCTCTATGACGGGTTTAAATTTAATTTGCGACGGGAATGGGTATGAGTTATTAAGGGTAACCTTATACGGGTTGTATATTTGGAGGGCTTTTGAACGCAAGGAGCAACCAATTGGTAGCCGAATAACCATAGGGATTGTAATGAAGGAATAATTCGATGGACACTCGAGAGTAGCGGCAGTCCTTTCGCGAAGGAAACCCAGATGTCTGGTCCAATTCGTAGTTGGATGGTTTTAGGGGAATGAAATTTTTTAAATGAACATACGGGGCATGCCGGTCACGAATTAAATCGATAAAGCAAGACCTAGTAGTTGGAAGAATAACTGGTTTGAGTGGAGGGCAGACGAGTTGTTTATTTGGTTGCGGGAATCGGCAATGCCGGACGTCGCTATCTGACATCATAGAATAAGCTGATAGATCTTTGGTGAGGAAAAGGTAAGGTGGTACGGTGGGTAAATACAATCGATAGACATTAGAGTATTTTGGTAGGGTGTTGGAAAGGGTGAAATTTATATACGTCATAAGTGAGGACATCGAAAAATGGTATAATTATGAGGTATGTGTAGGGGCGTGGTCCATGTACAGTCCAGGTGTATTCTAGAAATTGAGGGTAATTAGTGTGGTTGAGTGGGAATATGGGTGATAATTTTAATTGTGACTGGGCGGTGTGAATCAAGGACTGAAGTATTTCCCATGGTATTAGGGTGGAAAGAGTGATTTTTCCATGGGCTAGCTGGGTTGCACGCAAAACCTTGGAATGAATCGTAGTTATTCGTTGTAAGTATTTATCGATTAGGGTTACTTGTAGGTTCATTATCTCTATTAATTCTATATATCTTTTGTGTTCTTTGTATTGAGCTAACATGGATTCAAGGTATGTGAATCTGTCCGAAAGGGAGTGGAGGAAGCGATTGTTTTCGTGTAATGACCTAATAGTTTGTTCTAACATGTGTCCATTATATTGTCGATTTCGCGCGAAGAGATTCAATTTAAGTTCAATTCTTTTAATATCTTCTTCGGTTGCTAATCCGAATAAACCTTTGAACAGTTTCCCTCCTATATCTATCAGTCCCCTTTTACTTCTTTGGTTAAAGTTTTCTGAATTTTTAGTTTCAGTTTGTATCCATGGTAAGGCTAATATTTCTGATAGGGCGCGTGCTGTAGTTTGAATATTTTCGAGGGTATTTTCTAACAGAACGCGACTAATCTGATCTTTTCCTTGGAAAGAATTCTGGACTTTACTTTCAAACGTTTTTAATTGGGTTTGTATCTGAAGGAGATTGATTTTAATTCTAGCAGGGGGTTGCAAATTTATATAAAGGTCTGCGTGCCCTTTCAAAAATTTACCTTCTGCAAGTTTTTCTATAACAACTCCGGTAGAAATTTTAATGCTAGGTCTACAAGAGTAAATAATTTGGAAAATTATAAGGGGGACAATTTTATTCATTTCTACGCCTTAGTTATACGGAGCTGGGGGTAGTTGTGTGGATACTTGTGTGGATACTTGTGTTTGTGGGCGAAGGGGTCGGCCTCGTTTTGGTGGCAATGGGGGTCGACCGTTGAGCTCGGATTCTGAGCGGGTTCGTTTCTTATGTGAAGGTTCTTATTAATGTGTTCTAATTAGGTCTGCTTGACCGATCTTAATTTATGGAATGATCACTTAAGGGGTTTTCCTAACGGCACTATCTAAAAATAAATGCACAACAATTTGCCTAACTAGGGGAAAATTTGAAAAGATTGCAAACAAAAAAAAAAATTTAAACAAAATTTCACTCAAATGTACGTGAAGGTATGGTAATACTATGTTTGGTACATTAAATAAAATTATACTGTACTAACTAGAATAGTAAAAATAACTGAAAATAACTGTGACAAAAATTCTGTGACAATAATTCTGTGAAAATACTGTTTTCAATAAAAAAAAAATGTATCACTGGTGTCTGAAGTGTTCACTGTGTTTTGTGTTAATTCTGGCTCAATATTAAATATTAACTGTTAATAATACTGACTTTTCAAATGTTTAGAGATTATTTAAAAAAGAGTTTTGTACTTAACAAGATTCCTACGGCGAAATCCTTAGAGACGTGTCCTGAAGACGTGTCTTGCTGGCCACTTGTTCTTGGATGAAAACTAGGCGTGGAGAACTTGGAGTCGTGACGCACCGGTTCAAGGGTGGATGTGACGAACTAGAAGTCGTGACACGCCGGTCAACTGGGTGTTGGTTCTGGTTCCAGGGTCTGGAAGACTGGAAGAATCCTGGAGTCGTGAAGATCCTGGTTAAAGGGTCGCCAGTTGTTAACCCCTCCGTCTATGGCCCGGGGTGGTTCGAAGTCGACGGGGGTTCTAGTTAGGTGGCAGCAACGGATGTGTGACTTGCAGTAGTTTTCTTCTATATTACTCTCCGAGTTCTTCTATAGTGGCTCGGAGGACTCTGATAGACTTACTAAAAATGCTGAAGGTTCCGGATTCTTCTTATAGCGTATCCGGAAAGTTTAATGACTAAGTTCTTCTGAAGAGAGCAAGGCTCGAAGGATAAGATAAAAACTATCTTCAACTGTAATTTACTGCTAAAATGTACAGGTAGTGCTCAGCCTCTGAATTAGCTTCTGAATGCCAATGGAAATTTTTAGTGGGTTTATATACCCAAAAACTGCTAACATCATTATTATTAAATGCTAAAAAGGCTGTATTATTTTTGCACAATATTCGAAAATAAAGTAAATTTTTAGCTGTGGTAAGGCTTGAACGAGTAAACAAAATATTTGAAGAAAACCATATTTTTATCTTAAACCGCGACTTTTCAGATCTGATGTTATCATGATCTGCCAAGTTAACTAAAAGTGGAAATCGGACTATGCATCTTTACACTAAAATATGCATATGAGTAAAATTTTAAGGTTTAAGATGTACAATTTTAATGCTTAGGCAAGACATGATCTCATCTTTTATAACGAAAGGAATGTATACAAAATATGAACATTGCAAAGCTTAAGCACGATTCCTTATTAAGCGAAATCTAAAAAAATGATTATGATTTTAAAAAAACAACAGGTCACCAATTATTTGGCAAAGTAGAAAGCAAATCAAAAATTTTATCCAAACTCGCGTTGGGCGATTTTGGTCCTTATGTAAAAATGAATACACACACGTACATACATATGAGTAGGCATTATATAAAGTTAAATATATAAGAATATACAGGATTATATAAATACATGAACCATATAACACATGAATTTTTAAAATGGATACTTTTTCTTAAAATGGATACAAGAACTATATAAATGAATACAAGAATTACATGAAGAATAAGATAGTATAGGAATATGGGTTATTTATGGTTCATTTTTACATATATATATATATTATATATATATAATATATATATATATATATATATTATATATATACACATATATATATATATATACACACATGTATATACACATATATATATATATATGTATATATACATATATATACACACACATGTATATGCACACACACACACACACATATATATACTGTATATACACATATGTATATACACATATATATATATATATAAATATATACACATGTGTATTTAGTTTTGTCCATACACACACATGTATATATATATATATATATATATATATATATATATATGTGTGTGTGTGTGTGTTTGTGTCGTTTTTCTTTTTCCTTGTGCGTTTGTAGCATTTATTCATTTCACGTGTTTTATTGTGAAATTCATCCCATATATAATAATATATATAATATATATAATATATATATATATACACACACCCACACATATATATATATATATATACTATATATATATATATATATATATATATATATATATATATATATATATATATATATATATATTAGGGTGGCTGTAGAAACATAATCTTCAAAAAGTTAAGTACAGATCCCATAATATTGTTCTTATTCCGTAAAACACACAGAATACCAATTTGTATACAAATCGGACATGTTTTAGAGCTGCCGCAGGAGTCCACAAGATTTTAGCTTCGTCTTTTTTGAGTTCAGCTCCAGATCTACCTTACCCCGAAGGGTGAGTATTATCCTCTTAATGGAGGGGGTTTCGTTGGTGCTAACAACTCATTGTCGCCTGGTTGAACTTTGGAGACCTTGAACTGTTTTCTTTCTTGCATCTTGGAATGTTTTACGATGTTCCTCAACGACCTGAAGCAAAAACTGTCTGTTCCTCATTTCTCGTTACAGAGGCGTTAAAGTACTTTATCAATGCTACTCCCCTTTTTGCTATATCATTGACAACCTTTATGCTTTTAAGATTCTTGGAAGCGTTTTGATAATCTGGAATCTGTTCCCATTGAGCTGCATCTACAGAAGTTAGACAGTCATCTTCCAACCCTAAAACTGAGAACAGTTGTCGAGAGTTTGCTGTGACAAATGATAACAGATCTTTTCCTTCAGCAATCATTGGACAAATTCTATTTGGAAGGCATTTATCTCCTTCATTTTTAAGAGCTGCGACCATCAATCTCTTCATTTCTAAAGGTACAGGATCATCAAAGAAAGAGAGACCAATCAGACGTTCACTTAAATACCACAAATGATTACCGAATGCCTTGCCTGCAGATTTGGAGACGACAGTGTCTGAGTAAGTTTTTAATTGCTGAAAGAGCTCAAGGTCATTTGCAGGAGCTAAAGTTGCTTGGGGGCATTGGAACTATGCTTTTACATAAATCTTTGTAGCGAATAAATTGAATCTTCTTAAAGATGATACTTCTCTTGGTGTTAGACGAACCTGTGAACGGAAGGAATAAATCTTTATAGAATAAATTACGTTTGCTAGCCAACGTACGCGATGTAGAGCACCTGGTTGCATCAGTCCTCTTCCTCGTGGGGGTACTTCTCCTAGAAACAACAATGTTAATTCTGAGGTTTATCGGTAATCATCTCTTGGTTGACATTCTTCGAGGTTAGTTTTACAGAATTCAATTATTTCTTTCAATTCAGATATGTCTCAGGTCACTTCTTTTAGTCAGGGGGCTTAATCATATAATTGTTCCAAAAGTGCCATTTTTGGACCACAGGTAGCTATGACCATACTAATTTGAATGTTTGCGGGAGCCAAGCTGGGCTCCCACTGTGGCGGCCATATTGGCCAAATTAAAATGGCCGCTGTCCAAAATGACATCCACTTGAGTACCAATACTAGTACAGGTTACATAGTTAACTTGATAAAAAATAAGAGTCAGCATCAACATCTTTTGCTATTAAACTTTAGTATATACGCAAGTACAATCTTCTTTATTCCTTTTACTCACAGTACTGCATCTCATGATAATGTCTATCCAATAGATGGCTGTTCACTGATTAATAGTCGTCATTGTTCAGGCAGCCACCCTCACACTTGCAGAGTGTCGTACATCGAATTCCAGCACTACTGCATTTGCAATTCCCTCTGCAGGCTTTAGTGCATCCGCAATGAAGGAGAAGAGCACATGCCTTACTGGCATCAGCGAGAGTTGTCCAGAAAGGGAGCCATTGGTTGCTGCGCTTGTCATATTCCCATCCCCATTTATCAAAAGCAGGGAGTGTCTGATGGCATGTGGTTGACTGCTTCCACACAAAACTTGCCTGCAACAATGACCTCTTGATATGCTGGAAGAGGGCAGCTTGGGTAGGTGGTATGCTGTCCAATGATCGACTGCCACTAGAAAACAGATGGTGCCTGGCTACGTTTACAGATGCTTGTCCACATGTTTTACTGTACATGAGCACAACAAACCTCTCAATGTGTGTCATTTCAGGAGATACTAGACTGAAGGACTCGGGTCTTCAGTCAATTTGATCATGGTTTCAGTTAAGTTTGGTGTATTATTCCACGCAGTCCATGCTGTCTTCTTCCCACATCCAAGAAACTGAGACGTAGTGTCGCAGCCTGTTAGTGCATGGAACAGAGGTAGAGCCAGCGACTTTGATGGACCAAGCTGTGATTGAATGCTGTGCACTGGGATGTCTCGGTAATATTTGCCACTACCAAAACCAATCCAGAATTCTGTTAGGTCAAGCTGTTGAAAGAAAGCAATAGCAAGAACGACTATGTCACTGTCAACAGTGCGGATGAATGCTTTCTTGTGACCCTGAGATGATGCGTGAGCAAGATGCAGAATGATCCGCGTATCTGCCTCTGTGTGGTTGCATGGTTGGAGTCCTGATATATCAAATGCTTTATTGGAGAGCACAGTTTCTAATTCAGTGCTGAGGAGGAGTTTTCCACCCATGTCAATCTTGATCAGCTGTTTACTGATAAAGACGAACAGTTCCTTCTTGTTTTCCACATTTTTCAAATATGACTGCCAGTCTCGTTTGGGAATGGGTCTGGTACCATCACTATCTGGATCAAGTCGAGTACGTGCTCCTGAACCACGCCGCCGCTGTGCAAGTGATTTCAGACTGTCTTCAGGATAGGTATCCCACACGGCATCGACGCGCTCAACTGTGTCAGTCATCTGTGCTTTAATGAAAGGTATGATGTGTAGAGATACATATTCAGCAAATGTTGATGCTCTACTTGGACGCACAATGTGGACGATGGCGGCCATGTCATACAACTGACAGGAATAGCTGAGTAATGAGCACTGTGTTTTGCTTCTGTACCCCCACTTTGCTACTCTTCTTGCGTGGGTCTGGCCGATTGCTGAATGTGTACACATTGTTTTTCTTTATAGTGTTTGATATAGGAACTGTCCCTTTGTCCAGCCTAGTCTTTACATACTCCTCATGAAGGGCTTGGCCAACTTCCTGTATCTGTGACAGTGATGCTGCTACTTCATTCTCCATAACATCGTGTGTGTCAAGGGCTACAAGCTCCTGATTTGTGGCCAGGAAGGGGTTGCCCAGTTCAGACACCACCTTTGTGAATGACTTGACATCCTTCAAAAACCTAGACTGTAGCCCAGGTGCTGTTACAACCACAAATCTAAGTGCAATAATTATGTATCATGATTCAATTGACATAAAATGTACATTTCTTATAAAATAATATCAAATGTGGATATATACGACCTGACATATATCTTGAATTGAAAAACAAATATCAGAACTGGATTCTCTATACTCAAAAACACAAAAAGTGTCATTATTTGCTGTTCTACTATGATTGGTTGTTATTTTATCGCCCAATGTCAGACCAGATGGCGGCCATCTTGGATTCGTCCATAATGGCCGCCACAGGGAGAGCCCATGTTGGCTCCCGCAAAAAAATGAATGCTTATGGTCATATCTACCCCTGGTAAAAAAATGGTACTTTTGGAACAAAGGGAACAATCGGGGTGATTTTTTTGATTAAGCCCCCTGACTATTTATCACCAATCACTGGTTCAAGCTTAATCTTATCAATGTTACTCCATTCTAGCTGTAATCGCTTAAATAAAGCAATACCAGGTCCTGACGAGGGACAAAAAATGACGCCAAATACATTTCCAACTATAATCTCATGGATATGATGACAACAGGGTAGGTTAGGCCTGTTCAAAAATCAACTTTTTCTTATTTTCATAGGTTTCTGTACATTTTCCCATGCTTTTTGACCTGAGAAAGCCGAAAATCACAACTATTTTGACTTAGGATGTTGGGAAGCATTGCCGCATGGAGCTTTAAATTTTCTGCCTTGAAATCGGCCAAAGCGCCAATTCCGGGGTCCCTTGAATTATGTTTTGCACTTTAACTTTTGATCTAAACAAGATAGAGCAACAAATTAGGTATCAAATGAAAGAGCATAAAATTAATAAATAATAATAATAATAATAATAATAATAATAATAATAATAAATAAATAATAATTAATAATAATAATAATAATAATAATAATTATCTATCATTTTTCAGGAAACAACAGAAACTCAATCAGAATCTAGAAAACCATCTACAAGTTACAACTTCACAATGGCATTAAGCAAGGAGCTGAGGGAGCTCCGTGGGCGCACAGTTGATATCTCAGAACCTCCACGTACTGTCCACAGGCAGGTGTCAACTGGGCCATCTACCAGATCTCTCACTGAAACTTTCCTGGTTGGATACCCTTCAGCTTTTATCAGTGGTTTCCAGCTTCCCACCAACAGACAGGCGTTCCAGTATTTCCTTAATCTTCAGAATTTACCGGAAAATGCAGGGAGGCCCATGGTTCAAGACCTTGCATATGAAACAGTTGAATCTATCATCCCATTCTGGCAGATGGCTAGGATCAAGACAATGACCAAATACAACGCAATGAAGCTCTTCATGAAACTACATGAGAAACATCGTGCTCTGGTGAAAAGCAAAGGAAGAGCAAGTAACCCTGGAGGAAAAAGAGGAGCATTTGTGCTGGAATTAGACAGCCTGTTCGATATAGGAGCTCCAGATGCAATCCAGGAAATACAGAACAACAGACTGTTATCCAGAGAGAAGAAAGATGAGGATATCAGGTTCTACGAAGACCAAAAGACTGAGAGGAAAGGTCATATGTCTGGTCATGACAAGATTTTGAGACAAGATCCCTGCAGCAAGCAGCGAGGAATGAAAGACTGCAGCATAGACAAGAACAAGGTAAAACTAATTACTTTGAACGTTATAAAAAGTTTTAAGTTTTACTCCATTGCGATATTTAGCATGTACTTAACAATTACTGTCTTAACATGTACTATTTTACAGCTGCAGCAGAACAAGAGGCAGTTGTTCATGTGGATGACATTACCTGGGGTGACTCAACTGACAACGACGCTAACACAGAGGACATGGATTACCATCAGCCTCGTCCTGGATGTTCTCACCATCAAGACACTGTGACTAGTGTGAATTTGACGTTTCCAAGGAAGGTCATGGAATGTGATGTCATCTGCAATACAGCTGATCGTCTTGGTTTATCAGACAATCAAGTTACTGCCATGGTTTCTGCCACCTTGAAAGCTGGAGGGGCTGATCTGGATAACTTCGTCATCTCAACCTCAACAACACGTCGCAACAGAATGCTGTCCAGGTATAATATCAGCCAGAGTCACATGTCCAAGTTTTGTGAAAACCCCCCACAGTACGCTGCCTTACACTGGGATGGAAAGTTGCTCAAAGATGTCTTGGGCAGTGAACCTGGAAGTACCTCAGAGACTTTAGCTGTGCTAGTGTCTGGTCCACCTTCATACACTGAAGGAAAGTTATTGGGAGTACCTGTCATCGACAATTCTTCTGGCACAGCTCAGGCTGAGGCTTCAATGGATTTACTGGAGACATGGGAACTTACGGATAATGTTACTGCCCTTGTTTTTGACACTACATCCAGTAACAGTGGAGTTCACAGAGGAGCTGCCAAACTGCTAGAGAAAATGCTGAACAAAAAGGTATTTTATCTGGCCTGTCGACATCACATCCTGGAAATCCTAGTAGGAGCAGTTTGGGAGAAGCTGTTTGGGAAGGTGAAGGGGCCAGATAATCCCTGGTTTGAGCATCTGAAGGATGTTTGGACGGACTTGTCCAAGGAAAACCCAAAGATGCTGGCTATCAACAGCAAATGGCTGAAGGAAAAGAAGAAGAACAGTGAAGAAATACTCCAAGACATTCTAACAGCAGAAAGGCTTCCAAGAGCCGACTACAGGGAAATGGCTGAACTGACAGTCATTGTTCTTGGAGGAACGCCTCCTCGAGGTATTCACTGGAGTCGACTAGGCGCCATTCATCAGGCCAGATGGATGGCCAGAAACCTGTACTCCATGAAAATGCTGATGTTTGCAGATCAACTTGAGTACGACGAAGACACAGTATCAAAGCTGGAAAGACTCAACACCTTCCTTGCGCTGTTCTACACTCCTGTATGGATGATGTCAATGTCTGCTGCAGATGCTCCCGTGAATGATCTAAGTCTAATCCAGGACATGTTGAAGTACAAGAAAACTGACCCAGAGCTTGCTGATGCAGTACTTAATAAGATGGAAAACCACAAATGGTACCTGACGCAGGAAGTCGTGCCATTTGCCCTGTTCAGCAGTAGATTGAGTGACACATTGAAGCACGACATTGCTGCCCAGTTACATGCCACTGAGAAGCCAGACAGCTTCAGAACAGGAAAGCCTCTATTCCAGAGAGTCACAGCTAAGACCACCCTGGTTGATCTCATTGGCCCAGAATCACATTTCCTGCTGGACACACTGAACATTGGATCCGAGTGGCTTCTGGAACCTGTCACGTCTTGGCCACAGAATGAGGACTACAGAAAAGCGTTGGACTATGTTAAGAATCTGAAAGCGGTGAATGACATTGCTGAACGTGGTGTCAAGATGATGAGCGACTTTGCAAATGTCATAACAACAGATGCCAAGCAAAGGGACTATCTCCTTCAAGCTGTGGAGTTCAACAGACGCCGCTTTGACAGCTTCAAGAAACAAACTCTCAACAACTGACTGTGTAAATGTCATTATGAAATTAATCATCATGTAATGCTTTCACTTCTTGATCGATTAGACTTGTGACAAAATGTTAATCTCAAATTTGTGTCATGAATAAGGCGCCTTGTCTGCCTTGAGTGTGAGAAAACGAATTTTGTGATATTTCTGAAATCTTTGTATGTACTAATGTGCCATTTCTTGTTCCAAGACTATCATAATTGTATAAGTTAGAAAGAGGATTAAAAACACTTTAATTTGGTGCCTATTTTGTTGCTCTATCTTGTTTAGATAAAACGTTATAGTGCAAAACATGATTCAAGGGACCCCGGAACTGGTGCTTTTGGCCGATTTCAAGGCAGAAAACTTAAAGCTCCATGCGGCAATGCTTCCCAACAACCTAGGTCAAAATGGTTGTGATTTTCGGCCTTTTCAGGTCAAAAAGCATGGGAGAAAGTACAGAAACCTATGAAAATAAGAAAAAGTTGATTTTTGAACAGGGCTAAGGGTAGGTGCAGTAGATTTTTGTCCAACATTTGTTCAATCAGGATGCAGGCACCTCCTCTCTTTCCTGTATTACTTGCCGTGGTATCAAACGACATAGCTTTGATCTGGTTGGTTAAATTCCATTCTTTTACATTTTCAACAACAGCCTAGTAGTATGGCCACAAAATGTTCGACTGCATATGCAATTGCAATGTTGGTCAATGTTGCAAGGTGCGAAACCCCCGTGCCAAGCCCCCACCTCCATCTCCCTTGTTGCAAGGTGCCAACCCCTTCCCCATACCCCAAGGGTGCAAAAAAAAAGGAAGGGGGATTCCCCCCAGCTGCCACAAGCTGGGGGAATCCACCTAACCTAAGAGAGAGAGAGAGACCACCCTTCGCCTGGGACTGCCAGATGCATACTAAAGTTCTTGGTCTTTGCACTTGGCTTAGAAGGTCTTAATTCCTTAATATTGTTTATATATATATATATATATATATATATATATATATATATATATATATATATATATATATATATATATGTTAAACACAGACCGTGCATGGAACAAGGAACTCTTCTGGGAAAATTAAATCCACTATAGTCCGAATAAGTAATGGTAAATGACAAATACCATAGTTTTTCTTTTTCATGATGTTAGCCCGACGTGGGCAACGGGTCTCTCGCAAAGAGATCCCCATAAATATAAATATAGCTTCCCTCACCAGCTATCTGCAAAGCAGCAGACAGGATCCAGCTTTGGACATGGATCTAGGGTTTAAAGCAAGCCTAGTCCCCCTACATTCAGAACCTCTATATAAGTAAAAGATTTGTTGCATTCACGTCGGATTGAATAAATCAAAGAAAAAGGGGGTAACTATTGTATTTTTAGCCAAAAAAAACAAAACTTAAACCTCAACCGGGACATTGAGCGTCCACTTTTCAAGGCACGTAACACGTCCGTTTAATATACACAAACTCAGAATGGTTCCCTGAGAAAATTATATGTTAAACACAGACCGTGCATGGACCAAGGAACTCTTCTGGGAAAATTAAATCCACTATAGTCCGAATAAGTAATGGTAAATGACAAATACCATAGTTTTTCTTTTTCATGATGTTCGCCCGACGTGGGCAACGGGTCTCTCGCAAAGAGATCCCATAAATATAGCTTCCCTCACCAGCTATCTGCAAAGCAGACAGGATCCAGCTTTGCAGATAGCTGGTGAGGGAAGCTATATTTATGGGATCTCTTTGCGAGAGGCCCGTTGCCCACGTCGGGCTAACATCATGAAAAAGAAAAACTATGGTATTTGTCATTTACCATTACTTATTCGGACTATAGTGGATTTAATTTTCCCAGAAGAGTTCCTTGTTCCATGCACGGTCTGTGTTTAACATATAATTTTCTCAGGGAACCATTCTGAGTTTGTGTATATTAAACGGACGTGTTACGTGCCTTGAAAAGTGGACGCTCAATGTCCCGGTTGAGGTTTAAGTTTTGTTTTTTTTGGCTAAAAATACAATAGTTACACCCTTTTTCTTTGATTTATTCAATCCGACGTGAATGCAACGAGTCTTTTACTTATATAGAGGTTCTGAATGTAGGGGGACTAGGCTTGCTTTGAACCCTAGATCCATGTCCCAAAGCTGGATCCTGTCTGCTTTGCAGATAGCTGGTGAGGGAAGCTATATTTATGGGATCTCTTTGCGAGAGACCCGTTGCCCACGTCGGGCTAACATCATGAAAAAAAAAACTATGGTATTTGTCATTTACTATTACTTATTCGGACTATAGTGGATTTAATTTTCCCAGAAGAGTTCCTTGTTCCATGCACGGTCTGTGTTTAACATATAATTTTCTCAGGGAATCATTCTGAGTTTGTGTATATATATATATATATATATATATATATGTGTGTGTGTGTGTTGTGTGCACACACCCAGGGAAATATTTATTGGATAATAAAACACAAGCACATCATTCTGTTTATTTAGACGAATTATTGGAATTAATTTCATGAAATATATAGAAAATATACAATCAAAATAGTTCAGAAGAATTCTCTACACACTTTAAACGATATATGTATATATACATACATTCTTAAATAATAATATTAGAAGAGGAGAAATCGATATACACATTTATATTAAATAATAATAATAAAATTTTAACAAGTATATATAAAATAAATATACATTCAAAAATTAATATATGAACATCAAAATAATTATAGTACAGGAGAAATCTATATACACATTATGTTCTACTGCGCTTAACTGAAATACTAAACTCGCACGTGATCGAGTCTACAGTTACATCATTGTTGCTTTGCACTATAGTCCGGTTGCACGGGGTGGGAACCCTGCATTGTTTGTTATAAAGCAAATCTTGACATATTTTGAAAGCTTACACCACCCCATTCAAGAATCCATCAGGTGTACACCTGAACTCCTCTTGGCTTTTTCAATATGGCCGCCATTTTCCAAGATGGCCGGCGAAACTGAAAAATTCCATATCCCGGTCAATACTTGATGGATTTTGATGTTCTTGGTGTCATTTCTAGGGGTTTTTAGGATGATGAGTCGATCTGGAGGGGTTGCAGATACTTTGGGAGTCGTTTTGACCCACATTCGTCAATACTCAAGGTCATTGGAAGTCAAACGCTCCCCGAAATAAGGAATATCCCATGTCCCGGGCAGTCGTGGAGATATTTTGCTGATCTTACTGTCGTTTTTATGGTTTTGGGTGAGACTGAGTAGTTCTATAGGCACATGATAACAGTAGAATATCATTTTGCAACTCCACGGGTCAAGTCAAGGTCATTTGAGGTTAAAGTTTGGCCTTGAAATATGATAATGCCACAGTTGACATCACTGTATTTGCTTTATTTCAGTGACAATTTCCACAATCTAGCTAACTGCTGAGCACTTAACATCTTTTCTGCAGATAAAACCAGATCATAATGCTTAAATGACATAACCCACATTATATGGATATGAATATTCGGATATAAACCACAATTTATGCTGAAGTGCAGGGCACATGCATTCTATGGAAGGTTGCAAAGCTACAAGATATGACCTCGTGAGCTCACACCTAGCTGGGGGATTGGCATTGACAATTTTGATGCAGTTATTCACATTAGGTAACCATTTATTGGGGGCAAATATCAAAAGACATGGTTGTGTCAGGAACGTCAGGATCATCAGTCTTCTATTCGTTTGCGTTTTGGGTCAATGGATTGTTGCAATCCAAGCCGCTGCCACATGCACAGAACATTGTGCAAGGGATTCCACGTCCCATGTAGCCGCAGCGACTTCCCCTGCATGCTGATTGTGATTCACACCCACATCTGATTAGCTTCAGAACTTCATCTGGTGCTAAGCACACTCCTTCACCATCTGTTTTTGGGATGAGAACTCTTTGTTTCGTCTTTCTCCCACCCATAATGCACAGGATGAAGTGGTGGTGGGTCACACTTTAGTGCATCGAGCCAGTTCGCCACAATGTAGTGGGCTCTGAGCACATTTTGATGGAAAGCTTCAGTTGTTGGTGGTAGAGAACATAGTTTGGGTGCAGCAGTTCCCGACCTCCCTGTCTTCTGAGCCCATACTCGCTGACGACACTCAGTAAGAGATGAGGATTTCTTATCCCCATAGCATGCAACAATGAACGCTGTTGCCTCTTTCTCGATATGGTCAAAGCATGCATCAAGGGACCCCAGCTTGTCTAGCTTCCGACCCTTCTTGGCTGTGGCAATAGCAGTGGCTTTGCCGATGCTATGTATTGCTTCAACTGTGTCACAATCACTCAAAGCGTGTAGTTTGAGGATTTGTGGGATGATGTCTTTGTGCTGGGTTACAGTTGCTCGGATGTCCACTGATTTTCTGCCACGCACTGGAGACTCCATAATCATGGGACAGCCTAGTTTCTTAAATTCATAGAAGTAAGTCAGCATGGCAAACACGTCTGTGTCATCACAAATGATGGAGATGCGGGCATCAGAACCTTTCTCAGCTTGTGCGATAGCGTGTTGTGTTATTATCACGTCAGCCTCTTCATGAGATGATGAGAGCTTCAATGCTGCTCGACTTCTGCCTCGCACAATGGAATTCGGTATGGTCTGCCATCCTGCAAGCACTAGCTCATGGTCTTGGGTTACAATTGCGAGATACTCACTGTCAGCAAGGATTTGCTCACAGAGCAGCCTGTTTAGTTGCTCCTTGTTCGCGGTGCACGTGAGAACAGCGTCTCTTGTAGGCAATGGGATGTTGAGGTCCAGCTTGTGAATTCTGCTGCTCTTGCTTCTCATTGCCCGAGTGCTTGGTTTCGGAGAGAAATCATAGTCGCGATCAAAAGCTAGTACTACAGATGCATGAGAAAGATGTTTCGGTAGCCATACTTTGAAGGTTTGGATAAATGTAGCAACTGTGCTACTAGCAGGCCACTCGACTGTCCACAAAACAGCTGACACATCCATAATAACAACTGTTGGTTGACCCCATGTTCGAGAGGATGTTTCCACTCCGAAGTTCTGCTTCAATGCGGACTTAGCTGCAGTTCTCATTAAGCCATCTGGTTGGAACTGTGCGGGTGGGTATGCCGCAAGCTCTGTTGAGAATACATGGGTCAATTCAATTTCGCGTTCGCTCATCAGCAAAACGATGACGCGTGCATAAATCGCTTCTTGGTCCATAACCAAGTGGGCACCCACCTTGATATGTTTCGTTTTACTTGCAAAGGTAATGACATGTTTGGAAATGGTGCCATAAAAGCCTTGTGGCCATGATGACTCGTACTGTGCCAGTTTCGTCTTTCCAATACTAACAGCTCTATCGGCATTGGCATCTGGAGATGCAAGCTGCCCTGTCTGAATATTGTATAAGTTGCCTCCTGGATGTGACTCTGGATCCATTGGGTCCATGCACTTAGAAAGGGAATCATGAAGTGATTGGCGATCTTCTCCATCATGTTTGATGCGACCTCCTGCCTCCTCTTTGTGGTACAGATGGAATGTTTCTAGGTGCTCACTCATATCTAGGAGGTCAGCAGTCAGACTCACACGAGCATTGAGGCTGTATACCCACGTGGCCATCACTTGTGGATTTTGGGTGTTACCAATGACACCACTAGGGCCCTTCCCACGACGCATCCAGGTACTCTCCAGGAACTGGTCGGTTGGCACCCCATTCCAGAGTCCATCCATGTGATGCATAGAACCCTCTCCTCTCATAAATGCATCTAAGACTTCTTCAGGTAACCACGTCATAGATCGAACGAAGAAGAGGCCATATCTACTGTAGTTGTGATGCCCAGCAGCGAAGAAATATGGCAACATATTTTCAGCTGTTTGAATGGCCAGAGCATAATCACCTTCATGTGTACTGCGCGTGTATTTCATAATGAGAAAAGTTGGCTTGATGATGATGTCAACCCACATACGAGTTGTTCTGCTAGCAGAGGCCAGTTCTTCAAGGACTTGCATCAAGTCAGCCATGGTATTGATACGCTCACCATACTTCAAGAATACAGGTCTGAGAGCTTCTTCAGTCAGCATGCGAAGTGCACGGGCATTTTGAGGGTACTTTTTCCTTCTAGCATTTTATCCACTGATCCGAATGTGCCACAGAGAACTTCTTTCAGGCCACTTCCCGCTGCTAGACTGCCAATCGCACCTATGAAGTCCATCACCAAGTGCATTCCACCAAGGATGGCAACCACATCAGTCAGAAGACTTCGTGTATGGAACAGGATGTCCACTATAACCTTGTAGATCTGTTGATCTGCTGTGATGACCAAAACACTTTGGTTGGACTCCCTCGTCACTTTAATGCCATTGTTGATTGCAGTGTTGACAGTGTTGTGGTCCGCTGGCTTCATATTAATGAGTGGCATATACTTGATGGCCGACTTCTTAGCTGGCATCATTCCCGCCTCTCTACAATGGCGGGTGTTGAAGCCATTGTACTCAGGGGTGCCAGCGACAAACAGTATCCGTCTGAAGAACTCCAGATCTAGCTCTTCTGCACGGTGAAGTGACACTTCGGCTGCTCTTGTAAGCTTCTCAGAAGGCTCAAATGAGCAGGTTGCCTCCATGGGCATAGGAGGTTTTTTCGGACCAGTGTATGGCACAACTTCCAGCTCACAATTTATGGGAACTGACATTTCTTGTTTTGATAGTCTAGGAATGACCTTCGCACTGTCGTTTTCAAGTGATCTGGGCTGTGTTACAATAGCTGCAAGGTTGTGACAGTTTAATCTACAATTTTGGGAGTGAATAACTGCATCAAAGTTGTCAATTATAACTTGCACAAGACCAGCAAGTGCAGCATCATTCAAACCCGACCACACAGCATCTCTTGCTGCAACAACAGCAGCTGAGCGCATAAAACGCCGCACTTCATCATAAGAACAAGTTACATTGTACTTGTACAACTCTTTAATGATTTGCTTATGGTCACCTATGAGAACACCCAGTGCTATTTGGAGTGGAGTAGGCTGATTTGTAACAACACTTGCTACAATGTTTCCAACCATTATGGATTGCAGGGAGTCAGAGAATTTCGAACTTACACGAGTAAGCAATTGCATAAGAACATCACTCATACATTCGGAAGCAATATATTTGTCTATGTGAGTACGATAAGAAGTGAATTCTTCCTTGTTCTTTTTGCACTCACTCGCGATTTGCTTGCCCAGCTTCTTCACACACTCATCAATATCAACAGATTCCTCACAATCTTTTGCAATATTCAGGTATGAGGCAGCATAGTTTTTGAAAACTAACAACGTAGCGATACCATCCCCATGTAAGTCTACAATTTCGTCTTTGAAGTAATCTTTAACTTTTACAATGAGCGACCTACGTGACAACTTCTCACCACCTAACTCTTTGTAAAGCTTCTCTACTTCAATTGAATTCCATGGTTTCATTTTGTCCTTCGACAATTCTACACACAAAGCAATGAAGGGGCGGTCTTCAGGTTCAACCCTTGACTTATTCTGGCAAGCTCTCTCAACCTCAACATGAAAGGTAGACATACAATCTTTATGGTATCGGGCTTCTTCAGCCGGTAAATCTCCTTTCATGCCCAACAACCTACTGAGTACAACTTGTCCCTGCTCATCATTTTTCAGTTTACACTTTTCTATCAACACATCTTTGTAATTTGTTTTTTTATCACCAAGCTTATCGGTCATAAACCTAGATGCTGGAATGCGGTATTGCACCGGAACTTTGATGTCATATTTCTCGGGTAATATACACTCACTGACTTTCAAACAAAAGAGACAGTGTTTTTTAGGGTCATATACTGGGCCTTCACTGAGAACAGCACTACGTAGTCTTTTTGGCTCCACTGTAGGGGTATCACATTCTCTCTTTTTCATGAATGCTGATAAATTCCGCTTGGACACATAAGTGGAAACACAGTTCTTGTGACAACAAAGGATTTTTGCTCCATCTTCCAAGAGAGGCTCTAGTCTCGCTCGAACATCTGGCTGCCCTCTGATGTCGCTGCTCTCTATGATTTTCTGAATCCTCCCACAATTTGAAAGACCTTTCTGACCTCCAGGACAGCTACGCAGGAACTCCTTGAAGAAACATTCGTCTGCAGCTTTCGTAGAACCTGAAAAATAAGAATTTTGTTTACCCATACTTCAGAGTACAAATCGCATTGAAATAATTTATCCTCAGCAAATGAAAACTAAACAATGCTCACCTGGTATATTCTCCATATTCAGCAGTCAAAAAGCAATTTTTGAATCAGCACAACCAAGACGTCATCAAACCACCAGGTGGGCAGCACCATCAGCAATAATCTCAACAACCTGAAAAAAATAAAGGGAATAATTAGACATATTGGAATTCACCTTACCATGGGGGAAATAATCCCTGATTTCATTTTAAACCCTATAGAACTACTTAGTCTCGCCCAAAACCATAGAAACGACAGTAAGATCACCAAAATATCTCCACGACTGCCCGGGACATGGGATATTCCTTATTTCGGGGGGCGTTTGACTTCCAATGACCTTGAGTATTGACGAATGTGAGTCAAAACGACTCCCAAAGTATCTTCAATCCCTCCAGATCGACTCATCATCCTGAAAACCCTAGAAATGACAACAATATCATCAAAATCCATCAAGTATTGACCACGATATGGGATTTTTCAGTTTCGCCGGCCATCTTGGAAAATGGCGGCCATATTGAAAAAGCCAAGCAGGGGTCAGGTGTACACCCGATGGATTCTTGAATGGGGTGGTATATGCTTTCAAAATATGTAAAAATTTGCTTTATAACAAACAATGCAGGGTTCCATTAAAATCAGGGTCTGTGCTACCGGACTACTATGCAATAAATATGATTTAACATTATTTCACCGCTCATGTTATAGGGATGACTATAATCGATGTTACAAAGGGACTTCAATTCGTTCAAGACAATTTTTGTGCCCACTTTACATTCGGTTGGCAAGTTATCACTCTCTTTAAACACGGACAGAACACAATCAAAATCACGCACAAAGAGAGCGTCATTAGCCACAATACAGTATCATTATTAAATTCAAGTTTATAAACACTCCTTTCCAATCGAGGGTCTATTCTTACCGATCCGAGCTTTTCAATCGTGAACTCTTCTTCACAGTGCATAGCGACAGTTGAAATAATCTTTTAAGTCGTAGCGACAACTGCTCATTATATAAAGAAACAGTTCTTCAGGGTGAACAGTGTAGGTGAGCTCTGCCCTCTACCACTGAAGTCCTTTGTACAAAAGTTCATGATAGTTCGAAGTCTAAACCTTTTAAATAAGCATCCAGTTCTAGGCCATTCTCGCCATGTTCATTCCTACATTCGGTAAACCCGTCGAGAAGACCGGTGTATGAGTATTCAACAACCGTATCAAAGTAAAGCATATCCGTAACATATGCGTCTAATATAAACTTTAGCTTGCGGAAACCGACGATTTCAAACATTCTGTCGAGGATGAAGCAGTTTCGCGTGGGGACAAGAACGTTATTATCAGATGCATTCTTCCACATCAGTCGCGTATCAATGCATGGCTGGTCGCTAATTATACACAACGTACTAACAATGGCATATAAGGGGGTATCACTAATCTCTTCTCTTCTTGTACCTACACCTGCAGGTATTTTATAACGTTTCTCGCTCCACTTCTCAACTATCACGAAGACTCTATTCATCTCCTCAACACTTAAATAAGCAACATTCCGTTTACCAGAGTTTGTTTGTCTACAAGTCGTTTCCAGTACATAGTTAACGGCACTGGTTTTACGCCTGAACACACACAATGACTTCATCACAGACACATCGTATACGGCATTGAGAATGTTGCTCAAAGGAAGCGCATTCGAATTCTATTGTGAGGAGTGCACGTCCGGTCGGTTCAAGCTCTGAAATGACAATGAGCAGCCGGTGCGCGATTTGGCTAGGATACAGGTGTGGGAAACGAGTCACACGGGTGAGTCATACCAAGCGTTAATGTTTCGTGTACGGGTTTGTTCCAACATGAAAGAGTCATGTGAATACTTGTGCCCCATTATACTGGGACAATCGTTTAGAGAACTTGGTCATTATGCAGAAAATGACATGGCTTGAAGTTGAAATAAAAAATACATTTTTCTAGTGTATTTTGGTGTGCTCTGTTCAAATATAACCTTCATTTCTTGTGCAAATGAACAGAAATACGTGTTTGGGCCATGCAATGACAACTGTATTTCTGTTCATTTGCACAAGAAATGAAGGTCATATTCAAACAAAGCACACCAAAATACACTTGAAAAATGTATTTTTGACTACATTTTACACAATAAAGCATAACCTAACATGTTCATGTTACGAGATCTCATAAACGACGCATTACCACAGGAAACGTGCAAAACACCTCAAAATTAACCAGAAAAGTTTGCTCCCGTCATTTTCGTTTAAACTAACGAAAATATCACGACTTAACCTAACCAATCATCAAGGGCGTACAGTTGACCTAACCGGGCATTCAGTTGACCTAACCGGGCATTCAGTTGACCTAACCGGGCATTCAAATAACCTAACCGGGTATTCAATTAATCATTTAATTAATCATCTAGGGCACATGACGAATCAAGTTCTCAAAGTCGAAACCACACGAACGGCACGTCATAATTCTATCACAAACACCACTAAACTGAATCCAATTAGAAAAAAAATAGCCAGAACAGAAACCTACAAACTAATTAAGTCGCAGAGTAACATGACGTCATACCACCCACGAATACAAATACACTAAATATATATATTATTATTATTATTATTATTATTATTATTTTCTACAATAGGTTGCACAAAAAATGAGTGACAAATTTGAATAAAGCGACTAAAACTACCTCATAAAAAGTTATTTTGATTTACAGGTCCAGCCCATGTCAATTAATACATATTGACCGAGAACTTTTCCATCCGCGACACACGAAGTAATATCGGCTTTAATGTTTTATCACTCCCACTCCCCAGAATCCACAACAGACATTTTCGCTCAGGGTGATTTTCACGAACTAGACACATTTTATTCACACCCCGGCGCACTATTTGAGAGAAACATGTGACCATATTTATCCTCTTTGCCTAGCAAGCGAAACTCGTCTCTAAATTCTATTAAAAACTCACGCCAGCCTTTAGCCATAACCTCACTGCAAAACTCATGATATATATTAATGTAGTGGTAAAAATATTTCAGATTGTCCATTATGACAAGATTTACATTCTCAGCCGCAGGGTACGAGTATCCGATATGAAGCAGCATGACATAATACCACTTGGAACACCACTTATCAACAAGACTCACTAACCATACCCGTTGTTTCTCCTCTGCACGTGTTGTTTCTTTCACTTCACGGTATATGTAAGCTTTTATAAAGTTTAGTCCAACAACATAGTTCATTACAGCGTTTGAGCCACGAAATCCTGCATTGCTCTCGCCAGAATAGCCGTAGAGTATTTGAACCTCTTGTTCCTCAAGCTTCGCACGGTTCACTGTAGCCTTAAGAGACTCAAAGGTGGGAGGGCAAGGGAGTTTTTCAATATTCACCACATCTTCACACTTTAACGAATACCACTTCATAAACGTCGAGCACGCAATATCAAAGGTTGCCATCACTATTTCTCGTCTACGTGAGATTTCTTCAAATACGCGGCTGAGACCCAGGGCTTGCAGCGATCAACTGAGCACGCAGGGGTAGAGATATGCCCAGGTAGTAGCATGAGTCACGTGGCCTTTGTTCGATCATACAGGGGCGGAGCTTAGGACTTTTTCTGTATATACGCACACACAGAAAGGAGAAAATGAACCGCTAATTGAAACACGATTTATTTAATGAACATATCGAATTATTCAAGGTATATATGTGTAATAAATAAAATAAACATATCGTTAACAAGTAAATAAACACATATATATAAAACAATCTTTCACTAACATCTTCCAAGTATACTAGCTCCTTCAAAGAATCAAAGTTAACGAGCCGACGGTTTGCCTGGTTAAGCGTGATGCCCTTAGCCTTCACGATATATTTCATATTCCCCTCAACTCCCAACCCCCACCCTCACCCGTAACCCATAAGTTGTTGGACCTGATATGACAAAAGAGCTGGCGTATGCGATGTCCCCATACTCATCCTTGATCTCATCAGTCAACTCTCCGAGGAATTCACCAATAGGCGGCATGTATTCACCCTCCCTTGTTGTGAATATCACACTATCTGTGTCAGCGTATAGAACCCTCCGCCCAAGAGAATGCAATAGACCCCAAAGTTTGATACGAGCGTATGCGGTTGTATTCTGAGCAAATTTTCCCCAAAGCCAATTTAGAGACAACTTTGTACTAAAGCGCTTGCGTCGGTTCTTTACAATTTGGAAACAGTCAAGTTGTATCCCTTCACGGTCACAGTGACGCTGAATATAAGCCGATTTTTCGTCTTCAGTATCAACTCCTCGTGGATACCTTGATGCTTCTACCTTATCCTTCAAAAAAGTGTTTATATACGGCGTGAAAAGGTTGGGTAGCTTCTGGAACCTCCACACCTCATATGTCTTCAATATTCTGTAGCCATGGTTTGTATATACCCCTCAGGGCTTGTATATACGCCTCTGATCTTCCGCTGGTTGATTGTGTGATTACAAGCCCCAATGTTCTCCTCTACGCACTTCACGCACGGGGGAAACATGAGCTTGTGGTCTATAACGACGGGTAAGAATGGTATCCATAAATCTACGTCTCCGAAAGAAAGACCGAAATAGTTCTTGTTCAAATTTGCTGAGAACTCTTTGATGGTGGGCAGGGCTGGTCCCACCAGCTTTTCAGGTGCAGCTACGGGGTACAGGTTGTTCTTCATCACGTAGGGATATAAAGGGCAGAAATCGTAGTAATGGATTTTCACGCCCTCCGTAGGCAGAGATTATAGCTTGAAGGGATTTGTGCGCCCTCCGAACAAGCTATCACCGCATTTGAGAGGATCCACCACCATTGAACGTTTGATCGTGTTTATTTCATCACGGTAGTGTCCATCTGTTTCCATCCTTGCATCATACTCATGCTCCCACAAGACCTTGTGAGTAAACTGGGTGCCTATAAGCTGATCGCAGGTGCGGGTCCATGCAAGACTGTTGGCAGGAGATCTACTGTAGATATCTCCTACGATTCCACACTCCGGAAGTGGGCATCCGTGCCACCAGCAACCGTTAAAGGAGGACGCAGTTTTCTCACCAGTGACACGGTCTTTGCTTAGACCATCAACCCAAAACACGACCATTGACCTTAATTGGTACGTTTGATTGGCCATGTTTTATGTATACGCCGGTTTGCTGCAGGTGTATGAGCCAGTAAATAATTTTTTGTCTATAACTACGAGGGCTGTTTCTGTGAATGACTGCATTTGTATAAGCTTGTTTCCTTTTTTCAATTGATCGTCTGTAAATATCTCTGGTGATTCATGTTCAAGCAGTTCCTTATAGAGGAATTTTGTGTCAAATTTTGCCCCGTTATGGGCAAAAATATAGTATTTTCTTTTAACTTCTCGCTAATTTGACAATATAGGATACAAAGAGTTTCACGGGGCTGTCGTGTGCAATCGTTTTAAAAACGCTTGTCCGTTTACCATATTTGTGACACTCATCACCACGCTCATCATCCATACACTCATCGCAGATAGTCTGACTTACAAGTAGATGTGGGATAACCTCTTTGGTTTCAGCAATCGTATATGTTTCTATATCGTAGTACACAGTTATACAACGTCTATTTTTAGGCTTAGCATCTTTCATGTAACATACATGCCTTACACCGTCCTCCTTATATTTCTCATGGCATGTAAAAGTAAATTTCATCATATTTATGCGTGAATTTCCCCCAGTTATCCATCATACGAAACATACCACATTTCCAGATTCTCATTTTCCTGCAAGTGCCAATTGACTTATGGAGCTCAAAGCAATTATTATTGAAAAATGTACGTCTACACACATTACAATCCCTCTTCTCAGCTTCAACTACAAGACTTTCACATTTGGAGCTTTTACATTGCTCACATACCATGTGGCATTCCTTACAATGTTTGACTATATCATCCGGAAACTCGAGACATCCCTTACACAAATCATGATGACTTCCATATTTTCGACTTTTATCATAACTCGCGTAAAGGTTCCTTATATTACGGAGGGGAGATACGTTGACCCTGACAGCACTAAAATAAGTAGGGGTCTTGTACGATCTCTCACACCGCTTTCAAAAAATATACACAGTCTTACGACGATCATCCATTCCAAACACAACTACATGGGCATTCATTTCCTGCTCTACCCTTCTCAGCACTTCAGGACCCATATTACAGTCAAACTCAAGCTTACAATCTGAAGCCAGTTTAAGGGCTCGCTGCACAACCGAAGGCAACCAAGTTTTTCTGGCCCCCGTATTTAGTACAGTAAACATACGGGCCAATACTAATGCGATAAAGCCGCAACTACGCCTAGTGTTTATATGCCGTCTGTAAATAGCCTGAGAATTAAAGTTAAGAGTTTAAGGTGTGGCACAAAGACCCGCAATACGGAATACACGGTCAATATCTACCGTGAAGTTGTCCATATTGAAGGCTGTACTACTTTGAGAGGCCTGCATTATACGACCTAACATATATTCTATATCTACAGCGGCCAAGCGTCTGAATGGTATTACTACCCAAAAATCATCTACATCACCGTTATCTGAACCGAACCTGACGGACAGCCTTGTCCTGACTTCACGTTCGGCACGGTTCTGAAGGGCAAACTCCACAATATGTTCAACTACGCGTCGCGTTCAACACCATTGCTCTACAGGGATCCAGGGTCAACTCTGACTACTTGCCGACTTCTAGTCAGGGCTGGATGGGGTGACGGTGCACACCCGTTCGAATGTTGTACCATCCTTTACAGAACGAGAACCTGCTGCTGTTGTGGTGGATGTGCAGGGAATTGAACAGGAATTGAGGAAGGAACTAGTGTGGGGGTTGTGTCGTAAGACGTAGAGGGTTGGTGTTCTATTACTGGGAGTCTAACAACCGGTACACTCCTGGCACGCTTTATACCTGACGTGGAGGGCTCTTCATCATGCCTCCGCTTTGAACTGTCGTGTGGTGGTGCTACAGTTGTAGCTGGTGTGGGTTCGTTAGTGGGGATGGAGTCTGTGACCACAACTACACTGTCATCGGGATCGTCTGTAATATCGATGATGGGGACATGATGCTGTACCTCGTCGTCATTCACGGGTCTGTGGAAGAAGAAAAACAAGACTGTAGAATATAAGGAACACCACTTAAATTTTTATTATATTTTGTAAATGATCCACTTAGGGATGTGACGTGTTAGAGATGGATTCTGTAAAAAAATTCAGGTTCACGAGCCCGTCCACGTGTATTATATCTGGCCCTACAGGATGTGGTAAAACTGTGTTTATGCTTAAGATCATTAAAGATAAAGGAGAGATGTTGTTCTCAAAATTTGTGCATAAAGTTATATGGTGCTATTCGACGTACCAGTCAGTATTCAACGAATACCAAGATGATATTCTGTTCTACAAAAGTGTATATAACGTTAATTCGTTAAAGGGAAATGAGCATACAGTCATTGTAATTGACGATCTCATGTTCGAAATAGATAAAACGTTTGCCGAGACATTTACAGTGTTCTCCCACCATCTTAACATAAGCGTGTTTTTCATCAATCAGAATCTATTTTTCAAAAACAGATACATGCGCGATGTGTCGTTAAATACACAATATCTAGTCTTATTCGCGCAACTAGAGATGTGTCACAAATTGGGGGATTAGCCAATCAAATGTTCCCGAATCAGCGTAAGAAGTTTTTGGAAGTTTATAAAGAAGCTACAAGTCAACGTTACGGATATTTGCTTTGTGACCTTCACCCGCGAAACAGGTTTAGGGTGCTTCTAAGAACGAATATACTACCAAATGACCCAAAAACGGGTATGTTCCAGAATGACAAATAGGCTAAAGGAATATCGTGAATTAATAAAAATCTACCATCGAATGCCCCGGGCAATGCAACAGATATTTGTTAAAAATATTGACTCTGACTTTTTAAAATGCATCTGTGAAATCTGTCTTAACGTTATAAAATGTAATGTACCAATGAAACCCCTTTAGAAGGCTCGCCTACGCCATTACAAGAACATAATACGTACACTCGCTCGTAAAAGTCAAACTGTAGGGAAGAAAAAACGAATTATTTTACAAAGAGGGGGGTCATTCCTCCCCATCTTATTTTCAATTTTGGGGCCTTTACTGACTAGATTAATATAATGAAGAAATTGGCAGGGATTCCACACGAGGTGTATGCTTCACTATAAAGTTCAAAGAATCCAGGCACGGTTCTAGAACCCTGTAAAAACATAAAAGATTGGAAAGTGAATTGTTAGACCTATTAACACAGTGAAAAGTCACCTGATGAGAAAAGGATCTTATACCAAGAAGCTCTGCAGAAATTTCTTCACGAGTACGAAAATTATAAGAAGCCAACAGAGATCCCCGTGGTTATTAGGCACGGCGCGGACAACGATGAGCTTGGCGACATAGGACCTGGGGCTGACGTTAGAGCTGACCAATCAAAGAATAACGGTTCGGCCCCACAACATATCGAGCATGTATTAAAAATCAGTCTCGTACATACATTGAGGAATAAAGGTGAAGTCTTTATAATCTATTGAGTGAGGACCCCATCATAGAGTGGAGCGATACAGCTGAGATCATTGTGGAAGGAACAAAGGTACATGGCTCGAATATCGTCGACATCCACGATCTGGTGAGAAAGTGGGATAGACCCTCACCATCAGTATGGAAGCATATTAAAGCAAGACTACAACAAATAAATGTCCCCAAAACATTGATAGGAAATCTGAACAGGTTAAAAGACTAGGAACAACCCTCGCATGTGCTACAACTGAGCAGGCCATCACCCCCAGCGGTAGCACCTCTGAAGAGGAGAAAGAAGAAACCAAACAACAACAGTGAGTCCTCTCCACGTGCTTCATTACGTAAATGACTAACATATTAAGAAGACGCTATTATGACATTTCCAACCCAGCCTCCTACGGAGGCGTTGATAGGCTGTACAGGTGTTTTTAATGATTGGGTAGGAAAAAAGGATGTTGAGAGGTTTTTGCGGGAGCAGGATGCTTATACACTTCATAAGCGGTGAGAAAAGGTTTAAAACAGCTAAAACAACCGCGGCCTCGATTGACTCGATTTGGCAAGCGGATTTAACAGACATGCAAAGATATTCAGTGTATAATGATGGCTACCGCTACATCCTATTCATAATAGATGTGTTTTCCAGATATCAGTGGCTAATTCCTCTGAAAAATAAATCGCCTGAACAGTTGCTAAAGCTACCAAAACGCTGATATTGAAAGAAAACAGGATTCCATGCTATTTTTGTACGGATATGGGGAAAGAATTTATAGGCCGAGCTTTTCAGAACATGCTGACAGAGTTTAATATCAACTACTACACTAGCAATTCTATACATATGGCCTCTTTAGCTGAAAGAGTTCAACGTACCATAAAGGAACGCATGCATCGCTATTTTACAAATAAAAACACATACAAATATATACACATTCTGGAATCACTGCCCTCATCCTACAACCGTCCTACAATCGCGTTCGGGTAATAAATTCGCGAAGGCATTTGAGCAAGGTTGGACACGTGGGATTTTTAAAGTTAGGGCTATGAGATCTAAAGGCGAGATAATGCTGTATTACGTTGAAGATTTGAATGGAGAAGAAATCGCAGGAGGCTTTTGCCGCGAGGAGTTGCAGAAAGTGATTTGAATTGAGAAAAAAATGTGTTTAAAATTGAGAAAATTTTAGGCAGCAAAGGTTCAGAAAGAGAAAAATGTACCTGGTGAAATGGCTAGGGTACCCAGAAAGCTTCAACACTTATGTAAAAGCTGATGCAATAATGAAGCTTAAATAGTATGCAACATGGCTCCTAACCATTTCTACGTCACACTCCCGTCCTCTTCTTCTCTGTCTGTACATCCTGACAACACCCTGACCAACTTTGTAACAGAACTCCATGGGGACGTTGAATTGTATCCTGATCCGTATGAGGTGGAGATATGCGAAATTCAGCTGGACACCCTTTTTTTAAGTATTCATTAAAAAGAAACCGTTTTTACGGTTCTTAGAGACCTTGATGAGGGTGAAAAAGCCGGGGTAGTGCGGGATGAAACCATGCGTACCGCCCGGAGTGGGGATGCACGGTATTTCACTACAGTAATAACACTAGGCCCAGGCCGTTACGGTGCAGCTGAGGATGTTGTGAGAGACTTAAACGTTAGTTTAAAAAGCTCAAATATTACAGCTGATTTAGTATACGAAATCTTGAACAAACAAACCCCTGCACACACTCTGTCCTTAAAATCACAAGCTAACAGAAATATTAAAGACAAAGAGTTGTTCAAAATTATAACCTAGGGACGATATGGCGCAGCCCTCTAAAGAGTACCTTTCAAGAAGTACAACGGGATTTGTCCAGCCTAATGTATCAGCTGAAATTAGAGAAATTGGGCGATGGCTATCCACCCCGAGACATGTAATATATTTACAGCAATATCGTGGAACATCAGATTGATAGGGATACTCAAGCGCTCCTGCTTCGTATCGCATACCGTGGCCGGTCGATTCGCCGACGGACGTTTTGCCGACAGACATTTTGCCGACGGACGTTTCACCGAACGGACGATTCGCCGAACGGACGATTCGCCGAACGGACGATTCGCCGAACGGACGATTCGCCGAACGGACGATTCGCCGAATGGACTGTCATTAATATTTCTATGACAAAATACACACACATGTTATTAAAGGTTATTATTAAATGTTAATGAATTATTTTGTTAAAATATTAAATTATGTTAAATTGACAGTTATAGACGCTTGACGTAAAAACATAGATACCTTTTTTAAATCAATTTATATCGATAATACTATGTAGAATGTTTATATATATATATATCTTTCTCGGTGTATATTGTATAATTTAAAACTTTCGTTTTAGACCATGGAATTCACTTTGACGGTGTCCGGCGAATTTGTCTATAACAATTTGTCTACAGATACAATTTGTCTGGAGACACTATTACTAATATTATTTAAAAACAAAACAAATATAATTTAAATACGAAAATTAGTTGTTAACTTTTATAATTTAAGTCTTGCGTTTGTGCCTTTATAGTTTAAGCTATTCTGAAACGTTTGTTCGTTTGTTGCCTTTTTTAAATCTTAGTAACTTATGTCTTAGGTTTTCGCACTTAAAATTGCAGTCATCCTGGAACTTTTACATTGTTCACTGTTCAGTAACCCACAATGCCTCTTCAATTTATTGATTCAGAGAAAGGCCATAAAAAGTTAGTACACCCTTGACGATTGGTTAGGTTAAGTCATGATATTTTCGTTAGTTTACTGTTAAAACATACGAAAATATCACGACTTAACCTAACCAGTCGTCATTTTTTAAATAATATTAGTAATAGTTTCTCTGGACAAATTGTATCTGTAGACAAATTATTGTAGTTAAATTGTATCTGTAGAGTAATTGTTGTAGATAAATTGTTGTAGATAAATTGTTGTAGATAAATTGTTGTAGACAAATTGTTGTAGATGAATTGTATCTTTAGAGAAATTGTTGTAGACAAATTCGCCGGACACCGTCAAAGTGAATTCCATGATCTAAAACGAAAGTTTTAAATTATACAATATACACCGAGAAAGATATATATATATATATATATATATATATATATACATATATATAGATAAACATTCTATATAGTATTATCGATATAAATTTATTTAAAAAGGTATCTGTTTTTACGTGTGTATTTTGTCATAGAAATATTAATGGCAGTCCATTCGGCGAATCGTCCATTCGGCGAATCGTCCGTTCGGCGAAACAACCGTCGGCGAATCGTCCGTTCGGCGAAACGTCCGTCGGCAAAATGTCTGTCGGCAAAACGTCCGTCGGCGAATCGACCGGGTACCTCGCATACATTCCCAATCATAGAGGACAGAGCTTGAGCATTACATATGACAAACCGCATTATGTGAATGTCGCGACTAATCTATTAACCAATATCTCAATGTATATAAGAAAGATTGAGGGGAAAAGCTTCCCATTCAGTGAAGGGAGCGTAACGGTGAAGCTCCACTTTGTTCGCACTGAGTTATAATGGAACGAAGGCCTTTTACAGTCTATCGAGGGGTGAGATACCAGCGTGGGAGTGGGCTTCGATCCATTTTTCCAACCATACTACGTACGGCTGTCCCCTTGCTGAAGAGGGGTGCAGATATCTCGGGAGGAAAGCGTTACAACCAGGTTTTAACACGGTAGAAGATATAGTGGCGGGGGCTAGACCTAAAGAAGCTCTAAAACAGCACTTAAAGCGTACACGGGACAAAATCATCAAAGATGCAAAGACAAAAATGCGTGGTGGTGGGAAGAAGAAGAGGGCTGTCCAGAAGAAGAGGTTACCAATACGTGGCGTTAAACTTAAAAGGACATCAAAAAAGTTATCTAAGCGAATGAAACCTATGGTTGATAATTTTTTAAATGATATAAGCTTGGGAAATTACTCTCATGAATCTTAGGTTACTACTTGTCGAGAGAGGTGATGACACTATTTCTGGCTCGCCATGGCACGTTTCATCCATCCGTGTAGTTCACAATGTTGTAAATCAGAGCTGTTCCTCTTTGACATGCCGCAACGCAAGTTTCTATTGAGCACAGTGACTTTATTACGATTAACCCGTTAAACACAATTAGTTCCCCGAGTGCTCCTATAGAATTCGTGATCCCCACCTCAGGCCGTTACACTTTTGATCCAAGCTGCGTGCACATGTACGCTAAACTACGTATAACCCATTCAGATGGAACGGATTGCTATGACAAATACGTTGTATTTCCCGAAACAAACTTTCTACACTCTGTATTCAGCCACTGTGATGTGTATTTAAATCAGATTAACATCTCTGCAGGAGCGGGTTATTATCACCTACGAGCCTATCTGGAGAATGTCCTCAACTTTTCCAAAGAAGCGAAGAATACCTTTTTAACTGCCTATTATCAGAATAAAGACGAAAGCAGTATAAAGGACAAATTTACAAATTCTAAAAAGACATACGAATGTTTTGGGCGCCTGCATGCAGACTTCACATTCTAGGAGAAGCTGCTTGTGAATGGGGTCGATATGAAATTAAAGCTCACTTGCACGAATCCTGAGATCTGTTTAAATCTGGGAGCTGAGCAAGAAGAGGACACAAAGCTCGTTGTGGTTCATGTTATGGAAACATACCTTCGTGTACGTTGAGTGAAACTAAGTTCGCCAAAACAAATAGAAATTGATAAAAATTTACATGCCACAGCAAAATACCCAATTAACAGAGTACAGATCAAACTATACACGGTGCCCGCAGGGTTTGCATCGAAACAGATAGAAAACATCGGCCTGGGAGCTCCACCTAAAACGTTATTAAATGGTATGCAGGACCACGCTTCGGTGAATGGAAAATATAGAACGAGTGCCTTTAAATTCGAGAATTTCGGCCTTAAAAATATAACTTTATAAGTCAATGGCATAGCGTTGTGGGGGACATTGGAAACGCACTAGTCATCAGATGCTGTGTTCCCGCATTGCTCGAGAGATTATAGTAATCTTGCCCACATCGCCGGTGCTTGTGATGAGCTATGAATTGGTGTAACGCAGAAAGAATTCATCGATCAATTTAAGCTTTATCCATTTGACACCACTCCTAACTTATGTGCTAGTGTAAATACACACTTAAGTCCACAGCAGAGTGCAAACATTTCAGTCAGATTCGAATTCGCAAAGGCTATAGACGCCCATATTAATGTACTAGTATACATCGAATCACAGGCCCTAATAGAAATTGAAAGATTCAGAAGTGTAGTCACTGACATTTAAAATGGATGCGAATGCACTCAAGAGAGTAATAAATAGTGACCGAATCACACGCTCCAAATTTATCGGTGTTTGCGAAGAATGAAACATTGAAATTACCAACTACAAGAGACTGCGGCGCACTTATTGTGAACACAGATGTTATTGGTGCGAAGGGTTCATTGGATAGTTATCTACTTTAAAAATAGGAAAAGAATGTACTACTTTAACTCGATGGGGACTCATCCTTGGAACGACTCTATTATTGTAAAATTTCTGGAACAGATTCATATCCCCGAGATTGTCTGGGATCCTTACCGATTCGAGGGATACGTTAGTAATACTTGCGGCATGTACTGCCTTTCATTTCTCTCACACATGGCACGTGGAAAAGAATTTATAAATTTTTAAAAATTATTCGATCCGTGTCACACTGAGTGGAATGATCAAATGGTATGCAGACAGATAAAAAACGTTTTCCGTTTGTGCGCACTCGATGTATTGTGTGATGTTTTACGGGAGTATATATATATATAAATGTAACGAGTAATTGCAACAATATTGTGCAAAATATAAATTGTCTCCAATAAGGACAAGTCTTGTGCTCTGTAGCTTATTTAAAATGTAATGGATGCTAATTATATAACTAATTTAAGTTGAATATAAAAACTGTACTATTTTATAAAACATTCCTGATGATGCTACCATTTAATAAATTGATAAAAATATACTGCGTCTTGTTCTTAACCGAAACACAAGAAAAAGAAAAAACTCGCATCACTTCGTCGATGATACGACAATCGCTGGGCTGAGTGTGCAGTAAAACTTCTACCTCCGTATTCAGGTCACTGTCCACGACTTGCGTCTCTTGAAAACTATCACGAAAAGATTCTATAACACGATGTCGCTCTTCATCGGTCCTTTACGGAGAAAGGATACGGTTGTAGACAGATATTTTTAAATTAATTTGATTAGTTCATACATTTTTCTGAATCTTTTCTAATAAAAATCCATTTTTCATATATATATATATACATATATACTCATAAATATCAACTTTAGTAGTTCTAAAACAGATATTTTATTTTGCAGGGATCCGTCTGTCGACGCGGCTATATCATTCGAGTTAGTTGAAATAAATTCGGAATATATACGTAAAATAGAAATTTGAGTCCCTTTTAAGAAAAAATGTAGAATAAGAATAGGCACTAAATCTATTCATTCACATATACTCTGATGCATTCTTTATTGTGAGGAAAGATGAATAGCGGGTATGCTAGGCATGGCCTGCCGACATTGAGACCCGAGCCCCTGGCAGATAGCTTTACACTTCAATATGTGATTATTATGGATTTTATAAAAACATTTAACACTTGCCAAAGAATCTTGAATATTATAATATGATTCCGCCTCTTTTGCCTATAACATATACTTTCATAAACATATATATATATATATATATATGTATATTAGGGTGTCCCAATTTTTTTCTTAACACAACCTGACCACTCGTGTCATGCCCGGATGTGGTTTGGGCTAAAGCATTGGCTGTGTGATCTTCAACTCGATCAGATGATATTTAGAGGTCCCGACGTTTCATGACTTTTTTTTGTTTTTCAGAATTGATCATTATGGCGTTGACAAGATCAAACATCAAGTTGTGGCTTCTTGAGAGGTCTCCGATAGCAGAGCTGGCTAAATCTCGATTACCAAGTAATATGGACGTGTTGCTTCTTTTCTTCTACCATCACCGCGACCAAAAGAAGACAGATTCCAACAGTGTCAAGGCTGTAATATCGGCTGTATTAGAAATCTGGGCTAGAGCCAACTCGAATCTGGCAACAACCTCCGTTCATGCCTCGACTAAACTGAAAGCTTTGGTTCAGAGGTATCGAAATTTGCATAAAAACAAGAACAAGACTGGAATGACTTACAATATGCAGCGGGATGTATTCTTGGCTGATATGGAGGATATTTTTGATGTCGCCCGCTCAGACGTTCTGGATCGGGGAGATATCCCTCTTGAAGACAAGGAATTCCTCATTTCCCAAAGGGCAGATCGACATACGAGTTACATGGGAGGTGAAGATAGAAAATATAATGCAGCCACAATGAAAAGACAGGAAAGGGAAAGAGCTCTTCAGCGGGCACACCGGCGTCAAACGGAGGAGGCTCTAGCTGTAGGAGTCACAGAAGAGGCTACCGACAGCAGTTCTAGCACATCGTCAGCTGACAGTGGAAACGAAGCCGTCACTTGTGGACTTAAACCTTCGAAAGCTCCCAAACATGACAGACTAAAAGAAAGTCTGAGTGATCTTGACCTGGCAGCAACTTGGGATCGCGAGGGCCTTCCTGTTCGACAGGCAACATCAGCGTTTGCTGCGACTGCAAAATCCCTAGCTCTCGGTCCTGACAGTGTTCCATCAAAGAGCACGGTTCACCGCTTCCGACAAAAGGCCCGTACAATGATAGGGACCAATGTTATTGGCCACCTCGAGCAGCTTCCACCTCGACTGCAGATCCACTGGGACACAAAGATACTCACTGACATAGAACAGGAGGGTAAGTCAGTCGATCGGATTGCTGTTGTGGTGACTGGGGATGGTGTGGAAGAGCTATTAGGAGCACCGAAAATAATAGATGGCACAGGACAGCAAATGGCAAGCGCAGTCCATCAAGCGCTCACCCTAGTCGGAATTGAGGACAAGATCATAGGCATGGTGTTTGACACGACGGCATCAAACACAGGGATAGTGCAAGGTGCGTGTGCGCGTTTGGAAGCGGCATTGGGAAGATCTCTTTTATGGTTTGCTTGCCGTCATCACGTTCACGAAGTGATTCTCAAGGATGTCTTCGTCGTGTGCCTAGGAACACCACCAAGTCCTCAAATCCCACTTTTCAGGAGATTCAAGGAGGCCTGGCCATCAATGAACCACTGTCAGTTGGATGCATTTGACAAGGACGAGGTGGCTAAAGCCTTCATAAATGACAATGCTTGCCTTTCACAAATGCGACTTGAGGTAATAGACTATCTCCGCGATGCCCTAAGAAGTGGTAATCATCCTCGAGAGGATTATGAAGAACTTCTTCGACTGAGCCTCTTGTACCTCGGAGACGATGTAGGACGTTACAAGCTTCGGCCTCCAGGGGCTTACCATCAGGCCAGATGGATGGCCAAAGCTATTTACTGCCTGAAAATAGCATTACTGCAGTCCCAGTTTTCCGAACTTCGTCTCCAAGAACTGCAAGGTGTTCGCCGTATGGCTCTCTTCGTGAGCCTTGTATACGTGCGTCACTGGCACGAGGCTCCCATCGCCATCAAATCTCCCAAAAATGACGTTAGGCTGTGCAATCTTCTTGTAGGTTACCCTGACAAGGACGTTGGAAACACAGCTTACCGGGCTGTGCTCCGTCATCTGTGGTATATCTCGGAGGACTTAATCTGTCTTGCACTGTTTGATGACAGAGTTGACGACAATGAAAAGCGTAACATGACGGCTAACCTGAAAAAGCGCCCTGGGAAAGGACTCAAACGGGTCCAAGGCAAGGGACTGCAAGTGGATGGCCGTTTAAGTCCGTGGGTGACGAGTCGATCCACCACACTCTTCCAGTTTCTCCAAGTTGAGCCCACGTTCCTCACCAAAGACCCTGAAACATGGCCTACTGACGAAAACTACCGTCTGGCAAAGAGCCGAGCTGCAGAACTGATGGTGGTCAATGATGCAGCAGAGCGAGGCATCGCCCTCATTGAGAAATACACAAGCAAACCTCTGTGCCGTGATGAAGAAGCCCTCCAGTTCCTCCTTCGAACTGTCCACTCACACCGACGGAATGTGAGCCGGAAGGGAACAAAAACGGATCTCATGAAACACGTGTTTAGTTAAAATGCATAAATGTGATGCTTTGAAATTGTTGTTTGTGTGTTAAGATTAAAATACATGTTTATTTTGTATAATCAGCTTTGTGATGGAACTTTTGAGAGAAATATTTCAGTTAATTTGCCTTTCAGTTAAGAGGAGAAATAGTGTTCAAAGTTCGGGACCTTTAAATTTCCTTCCATCTCTCTGAAATTTTACAGGAAGACTTCTAATGGGAAAGATCAAAAGAGCGCAACACGAGCGGATTTGTATCCCGAAAAATCAATTTGGCCCCTATGAGTTTGGGACACCCTAATGTGTATACGGTATATATATATAGGAAGAGAGAGTTACAAGAAGTTACAAGGTGAAGCCTCAAAATCTTCGAACCACTCAGGGAAGTTTGTGGTTTGTTGCACATTTAAGCGAAAATTACGAATAACTTCAAATTTTAAAATGAACTTATGGAATTTTATAAAATTAATTAAAACTTGCAAAGGAGTCTTGATTGTTATAAGGTTAAAATAATTCAACGATTTTCGATGAATAGATATATCAAAACAGGACTTTGTCATAATATTAATTATTAATTAGTTATTACTATTTGAAACTAATCTATAATTTAAAAATGAGGCACCTGTTATTTTAATGAAACATTTTAAAACAAAATGTAACGAGTTGAAAATATATTATTACAGGCCATATATATATATTATATATATATATGCATATATAACTGCAATGACCGCGCAGTATATAAATGAATAGAAACGACATAAGTGTTAAGGAACGTCTCTGCACAAGAGGAGGAGAGATAACGAATAATGAAAAATGAGGCGAACCGCCCAGGAATCGAACCCAGGGCCTTCCAATTGCCGGTCGGACGCTCTACCATTATGCTACGGACCTCACTCAATCACAAATCGAAATTCTCCCACATAGGGCAGAAACCAATGCCCCGAGAGGGCACCCTCGCAAATCGTGAATATGCGCATATAACTGCAATGACCGCGCAGTATATAAATGAATATATATATATGTATATGTATAATGACATAACTACAAAGGAAACAGAATAGTGCTCAAGAGCTCTCACCTAATGACATCCTCAGGAACACTAAAAAAAAATAATTTCGCGACTAAATATAGGACACAAAAAATAAAATAGAAATACAGGTACATAAAATTTTTATACTCGCATTTCAACTGTAACCCCTTGCACTGGATCAAAGGAGCGTCAGTGCAGATGTTAGCAACGGATTGCGTTGAAAATAATCCCTCCCGATCGGAAGCGTTAAAAAGACTAATTGTAGCACCAGCCTTATGGCACCCCTCTTCCTATAGCTCCGGTAAACTGTAAAGTTGTTGTGACTGGTTGGCGATGTCCATGACGTAGGGTATGTGTAATTATTCGCTGGTAAAATAACTGCTGTGAATTCCAGCTGAAAATACCTCCTTTTATATGAAATGATTCCCGACTGTGACAACCCCCTAAACTTGTTGATTGGATGTTAATGTTCGTGTCTGTGGCATGTGTGTGTGCCAATCAGATGTCGTGACACTGATGTAACGGACCCCCGCTTTGGGCATTGAAGGTCTGATTTCACACCTTCACGAATAATGAAGGTGTGCCTTTATCAAATTTGACTTGTGTACTCGGCAGATTTTTTCACGGTTTTCAGAGAGGTCGTAGGCGAATACAATTATATTGTAATTAAAAACTTATTTTAGTGTTTGATTTTCAACGTAAAAATGAACGTTACTTAGCATGTGTTTAAAAAAATTTTAAACGTAAATTCAAAGTTTTTGAGAGAGCTTCTGAGTGCATTTATTATTATTATTATTATTGTTGTTATGATTATTATTATTATTATTATTTAAAACAACGTTAGTGAAATAGAAAAAAATTTGGTGTTTTCAGATTTCCAAGTATTATATTTGTTTCAGATTAAAAATGATGAATGGTTAGGTAAGGTTAGGTTAACTGTAGTGCTCTTTGCACAGCACGCACTTCAGTCTATATCCATCACAGACTCCATTGTTAATAATTAAAAAAACATTTCGATTTGTGTGGATTTTAAGCTCGTCTCAGGTCATGAACACTTTGTCGCGCAACTGTACCTTCCCGACAATGCGAAGAATAAAAAATCGAAAATGCTCTGAAGGATTAATTGCTTTTCTGTTTTTACTAGAAATATATATATATATATATATATATATATATATATATAGAGAGAGAGAGAGAGAGAGAGAGAGAGAGAGAGAGATGAAAAGAAATAGCATTAACAATATGTCATAAGCTTCCTATGGTTTTATCACGATTGTAAGTAAAGCTAATATGGAATGATCCAGTTAGCAAACATGACATAGCATTTATTCTTCTTTAATGCGGTAGTAATAATAACATATAAAGAAATGTTGTCGAGGGATAAGTGAACGTCTTGTGTACAATAATATTAATATTATTATTATTATTGTCTGTGTGTGTGTGTGTGTGTAACATCTCTCGTTCCTGCCGTTGGTAGCTGCAAGCAATACAAACTGGCCCATTTCTAATTTGGGTCAAATAAATAAATTGAAGTAAGATGGTTTATTACCTTACCTGTGATAATATATACATATATATATATATATATATATATATATATATAAAACCTTTGGTTAGCCTCCGCCAGAATTGTTCATTCTGACCAAGGTCAAGCTTTTCACTCCACTTTAGACCTAGCTTAACGTGGAATCCCAACCACGCCCCACCAGCAGCCCAGTGTCTTAACCACTAGGCCACCCAGGGTACCCAACTATCTACCAACCACTTTCTTTTTATTGTGTGGAAGGATGAACAGCTGGGTTTTGCTGCGCGCCGGCTGCCGTCACCGGGTCTCGAACCCGGGGCCGATGGATTCATAGTCAGCGACGGTAACCACTACACCACCGAGGCGATATATATATATATATATATATATATATTAGAAGTTATAGTGTGTGTGTGTGTGTGTGTGTGCGAGGCATGCAGGATATAACCTTATAGTTGTTGCAAAAGAGGCTAAATAACCATCGAGCAATATATCCCTCTTCTCCGCTTCAACTACGACTTTCACATTTGGTGTTTTTACACTGCCCACATACCGTGTGGTATTCTTTGTTTTGCAGTCGATCGTCTTATAGGAAGGAACCAAATTTTTTATTCAATTAAAAAGGAAAAACATGTATGGGAATTAGCTTCTCTCCCCCTTCCCCTTTCTCTCCCCCTTCCCCCTTCTCTCACCCTTCACCTTCTCTTCGGGTATTTTGAAACATACAAGTAATTTTTTAATGTATATTTATTTTCTATATATTTGTTAAAATTGTATTATTTAATATAAATGTGTATATAATTTTGGAAATTAATAAATGAAGTGTTTATTGAAATTTAAATTAAATTTATTTGATGTGAAACAACGTAAATTGACATTTCTCCATTTTGGTTTAGTTTTAATTGTTTGAAAGGATATATAAGTGATAACTGAACATTTTTAATATGAGGCAATTGAATTACTCTCCTAATACTCATTTTATTATATATATATATATATACTGCTGGGTACGATTCTTTAACTTTTGACCATTCCTGCCGCTGGTAGCTGAAGGGCCTACCAGCTGGACTGAGACTTTAATATATATGTATACCGTTAATGAAATTACTCTCTTAATATGGCTATCTCATGTGAACATCTCCTCTCTGTAATATATATATGTAAAGGTTAATTGAATTGAATTTTACTTATATATAAGGAATGAAAACATTTGACCATTTCCTGTTGCTAGTAGCTGGTGGCACTACCAACTGGCCTAATCCATTCATATATATGTATACCGTTAAAGAAATTACTCTTAATACTGCTGTAAATGGTATATATACGGTTCCTAAGACAATTAAGATTCATTGGTAACTTCTCTCCAAATAATTAAATATTACTATCTGGCAATCCCTCCATATATAAATAATTAAAATAAATATCTGCCAAACCCCTCTAAGCATTGAGAACATCCCTCTCTTGCCTTTAATAAATAATTAACATAAACAATGCTATCTCGCAATCCATCCATATATTAATAAATAAAATAAATATCTGGCAACCCCTCCAAATATAAATAATTAAAATAAATATCTGGCAACCCCTCCATATACATATAAACAAAATATATATCTGGCAACCCTGCCATATATAAAGAATTAAAATAAAGAGGGCTATCTGGCAACCCCCCTCTAAACCAAAAACCTGCCAACCAGCTGTTGCTGGGCCATTATCCGTCTGGTGGTGCAGAAAAAAGTATGCTCTGTCTCTCCTCTCTTAAATTAAGGTTTACCTTCTTAGGTTAGGGATACCCCTTTGGGGGGTGAGGACATCTCACCTTCTCCCCCAAAGTTAGGGTTTATATCAGGGTCACCCTTTCGTGGGAGGTCATCCTCCCTTCTCACTCCAAAGCTCCCCCATACATGCAACTTGAGGGGTTATCCCTAGGGTGAGCAGATTTTTGCGATCCCGATGCGGGACGGATCCATTGGTACACTAATATACTCGTATGATATCTTGATAACACTCTACAGGTCAACCAATACCTTTTAAAAGCTTTCTGCAGCACTCTATAAGCATTTTACTTTATCTTTCAAAGATATATAACGGACAAATAATTGTACTACCAAAAATTAATTTTATATAGTTTACTTACCTAATTTATTGAAAAACATTTAATTTAATTGTACTTGGCACTGGAATGTATTTTCTTAAGGAGAGGTATTTCTTCGTTCAGATATTCACAAAATTCAAGGCCACTCATCTCGTAATTACATAGCGTTAATAACGCTGCTTTTAGAGTATTTATATTTAACCGACTTTTTTCTTCTGTCCAAAAGTTATTCATTATGGAAAATACCCTCTCTGTTGGAGCATTTGATCCAGGTAAACTCAAATAGAATTCTATTACCTTGGAAATGTTTTGAAAGGGAATTTTCCGACTCTTGAAATGTGTAAATATTTCTACCCACCTATTGTCAACTTCCAGTTCCATGTCATTCCATTCTTTAATTCTTTCTGATGTTACAAAATTTTTTACGCAAGTTACTTCATAAATAGTTCACTGTCATTTAAAGGGAAATCGGACTTCCCTTCAATAATGAATTCCATGCTTTCTTTAACTTCACTCCAGGAGATTAAGTTGCGAAGAAGAATCCAATTAAAAATCTACGATAATGAATACAAATTACATTTCATTTGTACGAAAATTGCATAAATACAAGAATGCGGGACAGAAACTCTAAATGCGGGACAGTCCTGCAAAATGCAGGACGTCTGATCACCCTAGTTATCCCCCACACCTTTGTTTCATAACCCACCCCCTTTGTAATATCTCTACCCCCCCTTTGCAACATCCCCTTGCAACATTGCAATTGCATATACACGCGAACATTTTCCGGTCATACTATTCAGCCTTTGCAATTGCTTTTGCACTTTTGGAGGTAAGTTTAGGGACTGCAAGAATCTTGCTGATATCTTTACGAGTCACTACTACAGGCAAACGACCGACAGACTTTTTTCCTGTGATATCAGGTAGCATTTTCTCATCCCACTGAACTACTAGGGGGGTTTCTTGAGCAAAGTGTTTAATGATATTAGCTGAAGTTTCTTTTCTAATTTTCATCCTTTTAGTGCGAATAGAATCTTTATTGATCGATACTGACTCTACATCATATCCTAAACTTTTTGCCTTAACAGCAACGATATGAGCTGCTGCAAGGTTGCTGGTCTTTGTACGGTCTAGAGCTTCCTCTAATTCGGGAGTCATTATGTTTTGAGGTCTTGCTTTATTCAGTTGTGGTCGGGTGTCACCCTGAGAAAAACTTTTAATTCTTGAGATGTACTATTTTCCGAATGGATGGACTCGTTATCACTACTGGTACTTTAATCTATTGTTGCAACTTTGCTTAGTTGTTGTATTTCTTTTTCATGTTTTCTCTTGCGGCTAATAAAATTTTGCTCTCTAATTATCTTATTTCTTTCTTTGATTGTTGTCACTTTATCAATGCCAGCTATGTGACCTTTCCTTCCACTGCGCTGAGCAATAAGAAATTTCTTATCTTCTATTTTCATCATAGACAGAGCATTCTCGTGTGCAATGTCAAATAGTTCATTGAGTCGTGATGTGAAGTGTATTTCATTGGAAATTTGCTTTTGAGATCGACGGGACTTACTTTTTTGTAATGCTTTCCATTCAGAATGAAGTTTGAGCAACCGCTTAATAAGATCATGCTCATGCTCAGTTTGAATACTGGCTTTCTTCCAGAAACCCATAACACTGATCAAAGTGTTCTTAGCACTATCTTTCAAAGGAAGCTTCATCTCTGAATGATGGTAAAACAATGTGCCAAACTTGCTGCTGAGAAGGGAGTTTATCGTCCAATATTTTTGGTAAAGTTGGACCAATAAGTCATATATCTGTTTTAGAACGAGTACTATAACTAGTACAGTCATGATGGCAAAAAAATTAAAAATTTTAGGGCGTGAAACTCCTAACCGTGAAATAAATAGAGCAGGAATTACCACCACATACGCACTTCCTCAGCATTTAGATAACTGAGAATTTGAGTTGCAGATTGCTCCTTGCCAGTTTTTCAGATGGCAAAAGTCACAAGAAGTAGTTACATATATTGATATATCATAAATACAATTATATATCTGGAAACATATACTTTATATAAACATTTCAATAATAATTTCTGCAAATTTTGCAAAGAAATAAATGGGGTATTTTACTATTGATTAAAAGTACATTACTCTACATTTTTATACTGCCGTGCGCCACCCCTAAATATGAAATGATTGCTTTAAAAAATGGCATGCTAAGTTTTCTGATGATAAAGAACAAAATTCGACCTTCCGAACTCTAAAGTTAAACAAATATTTTTTGTCCCTACATTCTAAGTCACCCTAATATACTGTGCATATATATATATATATATATATATATATATATTAACCCCTCCGTCTATGGCCTTGGTCGACCTTCCGAACTCTGAAGTTAAAAAATTATTGTTGTCCTTACATGCTGAGTCACCCCAATATACTGTGTAAAAAAAAAAATATATATATATATATATATATATATATATATACCTTATGAACCTTATGTTGTTTCGTGCGTTGGACTCTCTTCACACGGAGGTCAAGCTGGTGGCCCCGCCTCTAGGTCTGTCTTGGTGGAGGAGCGAGTTGCTTTCTTGCGCTCTCCACCCTACATAGCCAGGCACGCCCGGCTCATCTGGTACCGTCCTAAGCCAGGCATCCACTCTTCTCTTGAAGACTTCAACTTTGACCCCCGTTACGTTTCTGAGGTCCTTTGGAAGCTGGTTGAAAAGTCTTGGGCCCCTGACAACCAAGCTATTTTCCTTCAGAGTTGAGGAGGTCCCTTGTCGGGCCTTTAATTTGGGAACACTATACATTCTGCCTTTCCTATTTTCCAGTGTTGTTTGAATGATAATTGGGTTTAGTTTTAGTTTTGGTTCCAGTTTTTCGATCATATTCCATATGTAGATTATGGTGTACCTCTCTTTTCTTTCCAGGGAGTACAGATTTAGTTTACGTAGTCTTTCCCAGTAGTTGAGTTCTTTGCAGCCATCAATCTTGGCTGTGAAATGTCTTTGCGTTTCTTCTAGTTTATTAGTTTCTTCCTTTTTATATGGGGACGTCAAAATTGAGCGGTATTCAAGTTTTGGTATAATCAGTGTTTTTAACAGGGGAGTCATTACTGTCCTGTCCCTTCTCTTGAACGTTCTTATTACCTGTCCGGCGACTCTTTTTCCTTTATTTATCGCTATCTGATTTTGTGTTTCGAATTTCGCATTATCTGTCACTATTATCCCGGGATCGATCGCTTTCGTGCTTCTCTGAATTTCCTGTCTATCTTGAGCATAATATGCAGTCTGTTTAATTTCCTCATTTCTACCATATCTCAGGAGCTGAAATTTCTCGGTGTTAAATGACATGTTGTTGTCTTCTGACCATTTGTATATTTTGTTCGTGTCACTCTGCGAGGCCTTCACGTCATGTACATCGCTGATATTTCTGCTGATCTTTGTATCGTCTGCAAAAGATGTTACTATAGTGTTGCTGTTTACTCCGCTGTCTATGTCTGTTAGCATGATAATGAACAGGAGTGGGGCCAGTACTGTCCCTTGTGGTACTGAGCTGCGTACTTCCGATTCTGGTGATGATATACCTTGAATTTTGACGACCTGCAGACGTTCTCTGAGGAAGTTGTAGATCCATTTTCCCACTTTGCTTGTTATTCCCATATATTTAATTTTATGTGCTATTATACAATGGTTACATTTGTCGAAAGCTTTAGCAAAATCTGTGTATATAACATCGTAGTTGTCATTGCCTTCCAATGCATCTAGGATATTGTTGTAGTGTTCTATTAGTTGTGATAGGCATGATCTACCTGATCGGAATCCATGCTGATTTTCGTTGAATCTTTCCCGTGTCTCCAGGAAATCATAAATTTTCTGTCTAACTATTCTTTCAAATACTTTGGTGAGGTGGGACGTCAATGACACTAGTCTATAGTTCTTTGCTTGAAATCTGTCCCCTCCTTTATATATAGGGACAATGTTTGCTCTTTTCAAGATGCTCGGTATATCCCCAGTGTCTAGGGATCTCCATATCCAGTATAAGGGTGTAGCTATTTCATTTTTACAGGTTTTAATCAATAATGCGTTCCATTTGTCCGGACCTGCAGCTGAATGTGGTTTCATTTGTCCTATAGCTCTCGCTACATCTTCTGGTGTAAAATCAAAGTCTTTTATATACTCTCCTTGCAATTCCTCTTCAAAGAATGCATTTATGTCAGGTATCGCTTTGTCACTTTTTGGGGTACTGAAAACTGATTCATATTGAGCTCTCAATGTATCAGATATTTCTTTTGGATCGTCGGTTAGTTCATTATTTCCCGTCCTTAAGGGCCCAATAGCGGCGCGCGTTTTTGTCTTCCTTTTTGCATAGCTATAGAAGTATTTCGGATTTTCCTTTATTGCTTCTAACGCCTTTTCTTCTTCCCTCTGTGTATGGTCCTTAATCAGGGCTTGTGTTTCCCTATCGATACCCTCCAGTTTTTCTTTTATTGCTTTCCTGTCATTATCTCCGCAGTTCCCTAAGTTCGCCTCCACTCTCTTTTTTTTGCAGAAAAATCTTCTCTTTTGCCTCTCTAGCCAGCTCCTCTTTCCTTTTGGCTGTGATTTCGGAGCATATTTTTCTAAAATTCTCAGCGTTTTTTCTTTCAAGGTTAGCATTTCTTCAGTTGTTTTATTTTCTAAAATTGTTCCCCATTCTATTTGGGCCATGTGCGATCTGATTGCTTCCCAATTTATAGTCTTGGAGTTTAAGTTAAAGGCCCTGGAATTTACTTTTTTCCTCAATATGTGTATTGTCTTTTAATGCTGTCGTCATATTTGTTGATATCTCGATCAAGTTGTGGTCTGAGATAATGGTTGGGGTTATTTTTATATCAGCAATCAAGTTCTTGTTATTTTTTGAATACCAGATCCAGGCAGTTATTTTTTCTGGTATTTGCTGTTATCTCGTGTCAGCATAAACCTCATTTGTGAGAGCCATCAACATTTTTGCTTGCTCCTGGTCTTTTCTTATGACCCTCTTGTCCTGGCGAATATATATATTCCTATCCACCTTTTTGAATTTTATAAATGTGAAGTTAAAATCTCCGCAGATCATTATATTGAGGGGTGGAGGGTTTATGGCCTTTATTAGCTTTCTGATATCATCAATGGCCTCCGAAAAATTTTCGGTTGGGGTGATTGGAGGTCTATAGGTCTATTTTCACTGCTAGGAGTTCCATATATCTCTTTGATTTACTTATTATCGTCTCTGTCATATGACCTTCCTGTACATATATAGCACAGCCACCTTTACGTCTCGTCGTTCTATCCGCTCTTAGTAAGTTCTATCCGCTCTTATTTATCTCTTTCTTATCAATACAATGTTCGCAGTTTTCAGAATTTCCTTGGCAATCTTTAAGATGAGTTTCTGTGAGGCATGCGATGTCCGCCCTTGTTTCGTCCGTAAATCCTTTCAGGTACGAAACCTTATTGAGTGATTGGACTTATTCCTTGAACATTAGCCAGGACAATTTCTATGTTCTGTTTTTCGTTGCCCCTTGTGCATTTCAAGTTCGTTTTCCTTCGATATCGCTTGATTCGTTGTCGTATGATCCTCCGAGAGAGATACGTTTCCGCCTACTTGTACTGGTAGCTTCTTGCCCGGTACCGATTTGGCTCGGGGGTTTCCAGCTGCGTCAACTGCATGTGGATGACAATTAGCATCCGTAAGGTGTCCGTGATGTTGAAAATTTTTTCTTGTTCGCTTATTGTGTCCTTATTGTGGTTCATATTGTTATTGTTATTCCTATTGTCATTTAAACTTTTTCCTTTGTTCTTTGAGTCCGTTGGGAGATGATAGTAACATTTTTTCCCGAATTTGCAGGTTCCATATCTTGCGAAAGTTCTGCAAATGTCCGGGTGGTAGAATTTATATCCGTCTCCATATTTACAATGACCATTATTATAGAAGAAATTGCATATAATTCCTTCCCCATATTTACTCTTGGCCTTTGTTTTTTACTCCTTATTGGGGGACAGTTTCACTCCGTTTTCTTGACTACCTTCTTGTCTTGTCCTATTTGTGCTATTTGTGCTAATTGAGTTGTGTCCTTCGTTGCCCTTATATATAAAAATAAGTATAGTATATACAGTATATATATAGTATATAATATATATATATATATATATATAGTATATATATAATTATATATATATATATAGTATATATTAATTATATATATATAGTATATATAATTATATATATATATATATAGTGTATATATAATTATATATATATATATATAGTATATATATATATATATATATATATATATTATATATATATAATATATATATATATACACAGTATTATATAGTATATATATAATATATATATATATATATATATATATATATATATATATATAGTATATATATAGTATATATGTGTATATATATAATATATATATATATATATAGTATATATATAGTATATGTATATATATATATATAGTATATATATACAGTATATGTGTATACATATATATAGTATATATATAGTATATAGTATATGTATATATATATATATACTATATATATATATTAGAGATAGTATATATATAGATATAGATAGTAATATATATATATATATATATATATATATATATATAGATAGTATATATATATATAGTATATATATAGATAGTATATATATATATATAATATATATATATATATATATATATATATATAGTATATATATATATATATATATATGTATATAGTATATGTAATATATATATATATATATAGTATATATATATATATATATATATATATATATATATATATATATATATATGAATAGAAACGACGTAAATAAGGAGCGTCTCTGCACACGGGGAAGAGAAATAACGAATAAATGAAAAATGAGGCGAACCGCCCGGGAATCGAACCCAGGGCCTTCCAATTGCCGGTTGGATGCGCTACCATTACACTACGGACCTCGATCAATCATAAATCGAAATTCTCCTATATAGGGCAGAAACCAATATATATATAGTATATCTATATATATAGTATATATATATATATATATATATATATATATATATATATAGAATATATATATATAGTATATATATATATATATATATATATATAATATATATATATATATATATATATATATATATATATATATATATATATATATAGTATATATATGTTAACCCCTCCGTCTATGGCCCATAGTCGATTCGGATCGACGGGGGTTCTTGTTGGGAGGCAGCAACGGATATTTCTTCTATAACGTTCTTATTCTTTTCTCTCGCTTTAGGGTCGACAGTTGTTAATTCTTCTCTTTCTATGATACTCTGATACTAAAATTATCGACTTTTCTTTTATAACTTATAGACTTTACTGACTGAGTTCTTCTGAAGATAGCCCAACTCGAGGGGGAAAATAAAAAGTTTCTCTTACTGTAATTTACTTCTTAAAAATTTACAGGTAGTTGTCTGAATTTACAGGGGTAGAGGTTCGACCTCTTTCGACCATGGCTCAGGCCGAAATCTAAAAAATTAAGGAGGCAAGGGGCCTCTGCCCCCTCCCCGCAGCGAGGCTGCTTACAAGGGAGTCTCGTAGCAGTGACCAAAGCAGAGTCCCTTAATGAAGTGTAGTTCATTTTACAAATTCATGTATCATATAAGCCTAAATGTTGGGAGAAGGCAGTTGAAGGTTAAGTTTCCCCCCTTTTAAACACATGATCAGATGTTTGAAAGATTCCAAATAAAAATAAAAAAATTAAAAAAAACTAATCACATTTTTTTGCCGAGTCTTCATTTCTGAAGGCGATATCATTTCATAGTAGTACATAAGTACAATTTAAGTACACGACTGAGTACATTTTCGTTTCGGTTTAATACAATTATTATTGCTATTATGGATTACTTCACATTCGCTTATGATTGTCCATTACAGTTCTATTAAAGTACATTCTTACATTATATATTAAGTCATTACATTTAATTACAGTTTCATTGAAGTACATTACGTCGTTTACCATTCTTACAGTGTTTTTATATATTTATATATGGTTATAATATATGGTTATAATATATGGTAATTATATATGGTTATTGTATATGGTTATTATATATGGTTATTATATATGGTTATTAGTACAACACAAGTACATGAGCACATATAAGATAATTTATATAAACATAATATGTTATAAATTTGGATCAGAGCGAGAGGAGATTTTTATTTCAGAAGCGTTCGACTTTGCTGTCATCAGCGAATTCGACCACTTACCCAAGCATTTATGAATATCTTGTGAGGGGTGAACGCACTTAAAAAAAAATATAAAAATACATGTGGACGTATTTTACATGTACGTAACACAATAGGTTGTGTGCGTAATATAGACACGCGTAAAATATGGACTGATAGGTTGATAGGCATCAGTAGACAATAGGTAGGAAACAACATAAATAATGATGTATAGAGAATGAAGTTTCTTTTTTTTTATTATTATTATTATTATTAACGAATTTACCATACATTGAATACGGAAGATGTCCAAATACTAAACACGTGATTCACTGTTCAAGGTATGGAAAACGTGAAGAGAATTAAGTTACTTTATGACGTCATAGTTATTGAATTTGTACGTATAGTACAAATCATTATTAGGAAGATTTAGAAGAACGAATTAGAGACAAAGAGTGGGTATTAATGACTAAGAAGTACAACTACGGGTTCCAATCCTGTTATATGCAATGTGTATGCATAATCTAGGGTCGAGGGTGAGATGCAAGACAATCATAATTAATTATAATAACTTGTATAACAAATGGAAAATGGATACGACTAAACCATAGAAATGGTAGATCGTAGGATTGTGACAAAAACAAAAAGAGGAAGTTACAAGTAAAATTATTATCGAAACTCGCGTTAAGCGATTTTGGTTCTTATGTAAAAATGAATATTGATTATTCATTGTTCATTTTTACATTGCTCTCCCCTTTAAAAATGATATTTATACAATAATATAATAGGGGTACAATTCATACAATACAATACAATTGAGAAAATAACATCCTAACTAATTCAAGTTAGATGACGAATTTTTCTTTACATTACAAGTTTTATACAGAACAAGTGAGTTCGGGTGGTTGGGTACAATGCAGAGTAATCAAATTTTTAACATGACACTCGCTTAGAGGGCTATTATGAAATATAAAAATTCAAAGATTAAAACTTTAATTTTATGCAAACAGAATAAAAGGATTAATACGTTAATTTAGACAAACATTTAAGTGAGACAAAGAATAATATTGTTAAATTTAAAAAAAAAAATTATTTTTCTGTGGGGAAAATTACATGCATAATGAATAGTAGGTAAAAGGGAAAAATATAAATTATTTTCCAAAGTTATCTTCATCGTAGAGTCTATAACTAATTTTACTGACTATTGTAGGTAAAAAAACGAATTACGTAATGGATGATGTATAGACCTGTGGTCTAGTGTGTATTTGTGTGTATTAGGTACAAAGTGTGTATCTTACAATTTTGAGGGACAGATTAGCTGAAAGGATCGTTAAATTAACTGAATAAATGCCTGAGCAAAAAATTTATATATAGTAAGCAAACATGCTTAAGACTATATAAATAGCATAGTTAGCACTTACACGCAATGAAATAGTTTATTGTGATATCCAATGATTTTAGCATAAGGTTTGTATATATATAGTATACATAGTGTGCATACGTGTGTGTGTTTATGGGTTATTATTATTATTATTATAAAATCCTTTAAGTTCAAAGTAGTATTTAAATATTTAATTACATCAGTTACACGTATTAAGGTAATAAAAAAAACATACTTAGAGGACCTTACAAGTAATGAAAGGAAATCTAGCGGTATTAAAAATTTAATTTTGAAGGTGGAATTCAATTCGACTAGTAACATTCCTAGCTATATATGAACTATATAACCATTAACATTAACCAGAAGTATCGGTACGATAATTGAATTAAGAAAATTAAGAATACAAATTAAAAATAGAAATCAATTATGTATTTTAATGAACTAAACAAACAGTATACTTAAAAATAAAAAAAAACACAACTTAACATAAATTGAGGTTATGTTCCATAGTACCAAAGAGGAATTAACCATGGTTGAACCATTTCTCTGGTTGACACTGGGTTCAACTGGGGTTGGGGTGTTAAAATAAAATAAAATAAAAAGACAAAGTTTGGAGTACGACATTCGGGGGAATTGAGTGACTAAGCAGGGGGTATAAGTCTGAAATTGACAATTACGTCTCTTCGGTTTCTTTTTTTTTTTTTTTTAAAGAAAAGAGATTGCTTGTCATACTACTTAGAACAAAAATTAACAGAGTTTAAACAAAACGGGGGAACGGCATGTTCCTCCCTATAGTAATTTAAAAAGGAAGTCATTGGACATGATTGATTAATTATTACACTATTACTGTTATCATATAATTATAAAAATTATAAAACCCGTTACAAACATTTGTAAAAACTGTTTTGGTTGCAAACAATAAAATATGTCATTTTACCTATATATTTATATACGCAACAATGGCATGAAAAGAAAAGACAAATCGGTCAATTTCCTTCTTACAAACAAAAAAAAAAATTAAACTTAAGACACAAACCGGTTAATTCAGGTTGAATTTAATTCTCTTTTACAACAAAAAAAAAAGGTTGAATTAAATTCTTAAATTACATTTTCTTAAATTAAATTCTCTTAAACTACAAAGAAAAAGTTGAATTCAATTGACTGCATTGAAATGACTTGAGACTTAAAAACTGACTTCGAATAAAACTGACTTCGAATAAAACTGACTTCGAATAAAACTGACTTCGAATAAAACTGGCTTCGAATAAAACTGGCTTCGAATAAAACTGGCTTCGAATAAAACTGGCTTCGAATAAAACTGGCTTCGAATAAAACTGGCTTCGAATAAAACTGGCTTCGAATAAAACTGGCTTCGAATAAAACTGACTTCGAATAAAACCGACTTCGAATAAAACTGACTTCGAATAAAACTGACTTCGAATAAAACTGACTTCGAGTACTTCTGAAATCTCTGGGGCGGTTGTCCCTCCTGGATGCAACCTTCTGACTTGAACTCTTATCAAGTATTTCTATAAATCTCTGGTGCGGTTGTCCCTCTTGGATGCAACCTTCTGAAACTGAAAACTGATTTGCAACTTATTTGCAACTAAAACTGACTTGAACTACTTCAAGTATCTTTATAAATCTTTGGGGTTTGGTTGTCCCTCTTGGATGCAACCACTGAAACTGAAAACTGATTTGTAACTTATTTGCAACTAAAACTGACTCGAAACTACTTCGAGTATCTTTATAAATCTCTGGGGTTTGGTTGTCCCTCTTGGATGCAACCAACTGAAACTGAAAACTGATTTGCAACTTATTTGCAAATAAAACTGACTCGAAACTACTACGAGTATCTCTCTAAATCTATAAACTCTGTATAAGCTCTCTCTTTCTTAATTTGCAAGTCAATTCAATTCAATAATTTGAAAAAAATTGTAAACAAAAATAAAAAGGTAAAAACATTTCACTCGAATGTACGCGAAGGTACGGTACTATTATGTTTGGTACATAAAATAAAATTATTCTATACTGACTATAATAGTGAAATTAACTCTGAAATTAACTCTGAAATTAACTCTCCGAAATTAACTCTCCGAAATTAACTCTCTGAAATTAACTCTCTGAAATTAACTCTCTGAAATTAACTCTGATATTAACTCTCTGATATTAACTCTCTGATATTAACTGTTACTTTTAACTTCTGTTACTTTTAACTTCTGTGACTTTTAACTTCTGTGAAAATTACTGTTTCACTAAAAAAAAGTATCACTGGTGTCTGAAGTGTTCACTGTGTTTTGTGTTAATTCTGGCTCAATACTAAATATTAACTGTTAATAATACTGACTTTTCAAATGTTTACAAATTACTTAAAAAAAGCCAACTCTGTACTTAACAACATTTCTACGGCGAAATCCTTGACGTGTCCTGAAGACGTGTCTTGCTGGCTACTTCTTCTTGGATGAAAACTAGGCGTGGAGAACTTGGAGTCGTGACACATCGGTTCAAGGGTGGATGTTACGAACTGGAAGTCGTGACACGCCGGTCAACTGGTTTTATTCTGATGCAGGGTAATTTCTATCCTGGCCAAAGAGTGGCCACTTGTTAAAATCCTCTTCTTAAAATATTCTTCTAATCTTGGTAGTAGGGTCGCCAAATGTTTATCCTGGCTATAGGGTCGCCACTCTGTTAACCCCACCGTCTATGACCCTGAGTCGGTTCGGATCGACGGGGGTTCTAGTTGGGAGGCAGCAACGGATATTTCTTCTATAACATTCTAATTCTTTTCTCTCGCTTTAGGGTCCATAGTTGTTAATTCTTCTCTTTCTATGATACTCTGATACTTTCTCTGATACTAAAATTATCGACTTTTCTTTTATAACTTATCGACTTTATTGACTAAGTTCTTCTGAAGATAGCCCAACTCGAGGGGGAAAATAAAAAGTTTCTCTTACTGTAATTTACTTCTTAAAAATTTACAGGTAGTGGTCTGAATTTACAGGGGTAGAGGTTCGACCTCTTTCGACCATGGCTCAGGCCGGAATCTAAAAAGCTAAGGAGGCAAGGGGCCTCTGTCCCCTCCCCGCAGCGAGGCTGCTAACAAGGGAGTCTCGTAGCAGTGACCAAAGCAGAGTCCCTAATGAAGTGTAGTTCATTTTACAAATTCATGTATCATATAAGCCTAAATGTTGGGGAAGGCAGTTGAAGGTTAAGTTCCCCCCTTTTAAACACATGATCAGATGTTTGAAAGATTCCAAATAAAAATAAAAAAAAATAAAAAAAATAATATTTTTTTGTCGAGTCTTCATTTATTTCTGAAGGCGATATCATTTCATAGTAGTACATAAGTAAAATTTAAGTACACGACTGAGTACATTTTCGTTTCGGTTTATTACAATTATGATTGCAATTATGGATTACTTCACATTCGCTTATGATTGTCCATTACAGTTCTATTAAAGTACATTCTTACATTATATATTAAGTCATTGCATTTAATTACAGTTTCATTGAAGTACATTACGTCGTTTACCATTCTTACAGTGTTTTTATATATTTATATATGGTTATAATATATGGTTATAATATATGGTTATTAGTGATGTAGCGGATGTCATTTTTTTCACATCCGCGGATGCGGATGCGGATGAGGATGTTTGATTTCAACATCCGCGGATGCGGATGCGGATGTCTACATTTTCGTTATTTTTTAGGATATATTCGAGATTTGTTGTGTTTAACGTATATAATAAGTTATTATATAGAGAGAGCTGTAGCTATAATGTAGTATAATTGATTAATTGTACAATAATTGATGTACTTTTCCCTGAACATATAAAATAATAGCAAGCATCTAACTAATATAGAAATCAATTAGTGAATTCGTCTGCAAATAAATTCGTTATATTTTGTTGAGTTTCAGCAACAATTAGAAACCATAATTGTGTTACCCGACCTCTTTCCCCAACCTCCACCCTTATAGAAAGAGATCTTTAATTAGCTTGATAACTATTTATATTAAGTTTAAAGTTTTATTAGGCATATTTATAAATGAGTAATTAAAATAAAGTAAACTAAGATGTTCATCGTTTAATATTCAAACTTAATTATAGGAAGGTTATGCTTAAGGAACATTAATTTTTCTGCCTTTTCTGCTGCCAGTCTGTTTCTCTTTTCATCATATATTAATCCAGCACTGCTAAATAATCTCTTGCTTGGTACGTTTGTTGGAGGAGAGGCTAAATATTTCCTTGCAAGTTTACTCAAGTATGGATAGATATTCTGCGTATTTTTCCACCAACTAATAGGAGTGTCACATGCAGCCAGGCGTTTTTCTTGGTGATAGCTCTCGATCATTTTTACTACATCTTTTGACATAGCGTAGGTCTCGTCATTGCTGCTTGACTCAAGAAACTGAGAGACAGATTCTGTGATAGATTTGCTTGTTGAAGGTTTTGGTTCTGTCACTGAAACTTTTATTCTTTTGGTGGGTGGCGAAGCGACAGATTCAAGAGATTGAAGCTCTTCAACTGCTTTGCCAAGTGATGATTTAAGTCGTTCTAATGAACTAGGTGAAAATAACTTAGCTTTGTAACGTGGATCTAAGTAGGTTGCAAGAGAGTAACTTCATACAAGAACAGCCTCTCGTCTTGTCGCTTGCATCACTTTTGCGCACAATGAACTAGTTCTATTAATATAGTAGAATTTGATAATTTCCGCTTATTAATGACGTTTTATCTCAACGGTCCACATCCGCACGACATCCGCAGTCCAAAGTGCGGATGCGGACGCGGATGCGGATGCGGACGCGGATGCGGACGCGGATGCGGATGCGAGAAAATGTGCGGATGTTCCGCGGATGCGGATGTGACCTACATCACTAATGGTTATAATATATGGTTATTATATATGGTTATTATATATGGTTATTATATATGGTTATTAGTACAACACAAGTACATGAGCACATACAAGATAATTTATATACAACATAATATGTTATATTTTGTTATAAAATGTTATAAATTTGGATCACAGCGAGAGGAGATTTTTATTTCAGAAGCGTTCGACTTTGCTCTCATCAGCGAATTCGACCACTTACCCAAGCATTTATGAATATCTTGTGAGGGGCGAACGCACTTAAAAGAAAAAAGAAAAAAATACATGTGGACGTATTTTACATGTACGTAACACAATAGGTTGTGTGCGTGATATAGACACGCGTAAAATATGGACTGATAGGTTGATAGGCATCAGTAGACAATAGGTAGGAAACAACATAAATAATGATGTATAGAGAATGAAGTTTTTTTTTTATTATTATTATTATTATTAAAGAATTTACCATACATTGAATACGGAAGATGTCCAAATACTAAACTCGTGATTCACTGTTCAAGGTATGGAAAACGTGAAGAGAATTAAGTTACTTTATGACGTCATAGTTATTGAATTTGTACGTATAGTACAAATCATTATTAGGAAGATTTAGAAGAACGAATTAGAGACAAAGAGTGGGTATTAATGACTAAGAAGTACAACTACGGGTTCCAATCCTGTTATATGCAATGTGTATGCATAATCTAGGGTCGAGGGTGAGATGCAAGACAATCATAATTAATTATAATAACTTGTATAACAAATGGAAAATGGATACGACTAAACCATAGAAATGGTAGATCGTAGGGTTGTGACACAAACAAAAAGAGGAAGTTACAAGTAAAATTATTATCCAAACTCGCGTTAAGCGATTTTGGTTCTTATGTAAAAATGAATATTGATTATTCATTGTTAATTTTTACATATATATAGTATATATACAGAATATATATATATATATATATATATATATATATATATATATATATATATATATATATATATATGTATATATATATATAGTATATATATAGTAACGTTTGCGCATTTGCATCGGCGACTGCGAGAAACTGGAACATTCCATGCAAACATGCATGACACTGGTCGGGAGAGAAACGTGCGCACTCCTGACATGGAAGAAGAAATCTTACGGCGATTTGAGGACAATCCAAGCGCAAGCACGCGAGGTTTTGCACGTATCCTCGGTGTGAACCACGACCTGGTCTGGAGAGTGTTGCACGAGCAGCAGTTACATCCGGTTCATCGTCAGAGAGTCCAGGCATTACAACCTCGGGTTACCCTCTTCGTGTGGAATTCGCACGCTGGTTTCTGCAGCAGACAGCGGTGCAGCCTAATTTTCCGGCTTATGTGCTGTTCTCAGATGAGGCCTGTTTCACACGTGAGGGTGTGTTTAATATGCACACTTCTCCCGTGTGGGCGCACGCAAATCCACATGCTACACGGGTACATGCTCATCAAGAACGATTCGCCATCAATGTTTGGGCGGGTATCGCCCATGGCAAGTTGATTCTGCCGTACCTGCTGCCTGCCCGACTCGACGTCAGGAGTGCGCACGTTTCTCTCTCGACCAGTGTCATGCGTGTTTGCATGGAATGTTATAGTTTCTCGCAGTCGCCGATGCAAATGCGCAAACGTTTGGTGGTTTTGCACACGTCTGTTTGGGAAGCGCTGTCGGTACAACCTCACAGAAGCTCTTCCGTTTCCATTGGCAGCCCCATACACCATATGCATGTCAGCCATCTCAGCAGTCGTGAAGCGCTCCATGTTTCGCGTACTACGTCCGATTTAAGAATGCCCGCGGCAAGCGCGAGTCTAGCCCACTTCACCTTTTAGCCAAGTACAGCGGCGCCCTCCCGCGCCGAATGGTGACGTTAGCGGACATACACTTATAGACGAAAAGGGTTTGTCTTGGTGTTGCTTATCCCCCATTACAATTTGTACAGAAAGTTTTCAAACACCCTGTAATATATATGTGTGTATATATATGTATACATATATATATGAGTATATATATATGTATATATATACTGTATATACATATGTATATATATATATATATATATATATATATATATATATATATATATATATATATATATATATATATATATACCTTACAACCTTACAAAGGTTCCGCGCGATGATTTCTCATTTCGCGAAGGTCAAGCTTGTCGCCCCTCCTCTCGAGTTGGCCTGGTGAAGTAGTGAGTTGGATTCTTGCGCTCTCCACCTCACATAACCAGGTACGCCCGGCTCATCGGGGATTGTTCTGAGTCAGGCGTCTAGTCTTCTTTTGAAGATTTCCACTGCAACTCCCTTCGTGTTTCTTAGGTCTTTGGGCAACTGATTAAACAGTTTTGGTCCTCTCACTACAAAACTATTTTCTTTCAGGGTTAAGGATGTTCCCTGTCTCGCCTTCAATTTGGGAATACGACACAGTCTACCGCTTCTACTTTCCATCGTTGTTTGGGGAGTTATGGGATTCAGAGTAAGATTAGGGACTAGTTTCTCCATTATTTTCCAAGTGTAAATAATGGTGTATCTCTCTCTTCTCCTTTCCAGTGAATATAGGTCTAGTTCTCGTAACCTTTCCCAGTAATTTAGTTCTTTGCACCCATTGATCTTGGCTGTGAAGCTTCTTAGGATCCCCTCCTGCTGTCTAATGTCTTCTTTTTTATATGGGGAAGTTAGGACCGAGCAGTATTCTAATTTGGGTATGATCAGGGTTTTCAGTAGAGGAATCATTACATTCCTATCCCTTCGTTTAAAGGTTCTCAATATCTGACCCGTTATTCTCTTTGCTCTGTTTACTGCTATCTTATTTTGTGTTTCAAATTTCGCATCATCAGTCATTACAACACCTAAATCTTTTGCTCTGGAATTTTTCTGAATTTCCTGTCCATTTGTGGTATAATATTCCATGCACTTTAGGTCTTCTCTTTTTCCGTACCGTAATAGCTGAAATTTCTCGGTGTTAAACTTCATATTGTTGTCTTCAGTCCACTTGTAGATTTTGTTTATGTCGGTTTGTAGAGATCCTATGTCTTCTGGGTTTCTTATTTTCCTACTGATCTTTGTGTCATCCGCAAAGGATGTTACTGTGCTGTCTCTGGTAACGTCCTCATCTATGTCAGTTAGCATGATTATGAAGAGCAGTGGAGCTAATATTGTTCCTTGTGGTACTGAGCTGAGGACCTCTGATTCCGATGAAGATACTCCTTGTACTGTAACGACTTGCCTCCGCTCACTAAGGAAATTATATATCCATTTTCCTACTTTTCCTGTTATTCCCATATATTTCAGTTTATGTATTATGATTCCGTGGTCACACTTGTCGAACGCTTTAGCAAAGTCTGTGTATAGTACATCATAGTTTTCATTACTTTCAAGTGAATCAATAATGTTGTTGTAGTGTTCCATTAGTTGTGATAGGCATGATCTGCCTGATCGAAACCCGTGTTGGTTATCATTGAATTTTTCTGAGTTTCCAAAAAGTCATAGATTTTCTGTCTAAATATTCTTTCAAATATTTTAGTGAGATGAGATGTAAGCGACACTGGCCTATAGTTTTTGGCCTGGGATCGATCTCCTCCTTTATATATTGGGACTATGTTCGCGCTCTTCAGGATGCCCAGTATTTCTCCCGTGTCTAATGATCGTCTCCATATCCAGTACAGGGGCTCAGCGATTGCATTCTTGCAGTTTTTGATCAGTGTGGCATTCCATTTATCCGGTCCTGCCGCTGAGTGTGTTTTTAGTTTCCCTATGGCTTGTGTAATATCATCCGTCGTAAAGTCGAAATCCGTTATACTTTCCCCTTGTGGTTCTTCTTCAAAGAACGCGTTTCTATCGCAAATCAATTTGTCAGTTTTTGGGATACTAAAAGATGATTCATACTGAGCTTTTAATATTTCAGATACTTCTGTTAGATCATCAGATAAATCACTGTTCTCATTTTTTAAAGATCCGATAGTCCGATATATATATATATATATATATATATAACCACACCGGACAAAAAATTAGTCACCCATAATTAGTCACCCCTACCTCGAAGATAGAGGTAAAATCCAGGAATATCTGAATAAAATCGTTGATTGGTCAGTCACATGGCAAGTGAGATTTAACGTTGATAAGTGCAAAATTTGGCATATAGGTTCGCGAAACGGTAATTTTGCGTATAGTATGTCAGGGAAAGATTTAACAAGCGTAGAGCAGGAAAATGATTCAGGAGTTAGTCACTGGTGATTTAAAAGTAGCGAAACAACGTACAGCAGCGGTCAATAAGGCGAACATAGTGTTAGGTTTTATAGCTCGAAATTTTGAGTACAAATCGCGCGATATTATAGTTCCTCTTTATAAATCATTAGTTAGACCCCATTTGGAGTACGCGATCCAATTTTGGAATCCGTATATGCGCAAAGATATAGACAAAATCGAAACAG